>JAJIBD010007168.1:0-29522 GCA_021461705.1 Cryptotis parvus | reverse complement strand
CATCAATAAAGGCTTTTATGTTGGAGAGGTGTTTATAGAGTATGCCTCCCTCACGGCAAAGCTAGCAAAGGCTGCTCCAGGTTGTATTTGATATGCCAAATGCCAGTAACAATTATATTAGATCATTCTCATGACCTAATAATGGTTTGAGGCTCTTTATGTTCCTGTACCAATAAGCCGATGCTCTTGGCTCTACAGCATGTGACAGGACATATTGAGATATTACTGGTGCCCGCTCTAGCAAATAGATGATTAACGGGAAGATCGTGTTAGTGATGCGTGATCCTTGTGCCACTTTCCTGTAGGCAGAAAAGCAAGGCAGCTCGAAGAGCACCGGAGTCACTCCAGATAATTTTACCAGGAGTGGAATAGTTTTGACCAACTATTTCACCCGGTGGTTCAGTGGTAGGACCCGAGGATGTGTGTACTGGTTGAGAGCTTGTAGTAATAGGTCCACTAGAACCGCACCTGACAATGCTCAGAGGTTTCCAGGGCTGAACCACATGACCAGGTGGTGCCAGGGATCAAAGCAGTGTCCACAAGGCATACACCTCAACCCCTGGAGTATCTCTCTGGCCCTTCACGCTAATCTTCCATTTCACTCGCATCACAGAAGGTGAGTGCTAGATTTTGAAGCAGTTATTCTGATCCAATTCTGAACTGTTACTTGGGCACCAAGAACTGGTGATTTTATAAACTTAGGATGTAGGGGTCCAACTATTTCATCATGGATCTGGTCCTGGGGAAGGCATTAGATTCTGGGTCTCTAGCTCCCTCCAAGGCCTCTCTCTACCTGTACAGTTTGGAAAGTTGTCTCAACTTTTAGACATGGGAAAATGAGAGAAGTTACCTAAGACCACAGACCAAGAGAATCACAGCATGATTCTCTTGCTCAATCATGTGTATTTTGTTTTAGAGCTTCTCAGCTTAGTTCTGACGAACTGTTCCTTGGGCCCGACTGTGATCATTGCTGCAATCCAGACACAGTTCCAGGCATGGGGTCAGACTGACGGGACTCTATTAAAGCCCAGGTAGGGCCTTGCATTTAATCAGGTTTTACTTTCTCCGTCCCCAGTCCTAAAATATTCTTACTCAGAAGTTTTTTGATGTGCTGAGCATTTCTGAAAACAACAGGGTACATACCACGTTCAATCCCCTGTTGTTCCCATGTTAGAACAAACACTCCATGATGGCATTTACATCTTTCTCCTTTGGTTTGTCAGGTAAGAAAGTTGCATGTCAGGGGTGTAAAAAAAACCCTTGATGCTTTAATAAGAGAAATAAAAGAAGGAATAAACTACCTCCTGAGTCTCTGAACTAAAGTATGTGCCCCCTCCCCAGTGTGTGTGTGGTGGAGGGGCTGCTGAAAACTGGGTTTTTGCTCTAAAGAAAGGAGAGAAACTAGACTAGAATAACGTAATCTCTAGGCTGGCTGAAGATGGGGACCCCCACAGTATGAGCCAAGCAGAGAGAAAAAAGAAGAAGAAGCTCCCCCAAACTCTTTTTGCGTGCAAAAGCATAGCACAGGACCCTTTGCAAACATCATTGTTCAGACCACTTTCTGAGAGCAGAGTGCACGCCAGCATTCTGACTAGGAGCATAGATTTACTGTACAATCAGAAACTTCCTGGGAACAATTTATCTTACAGGAACAATGATGACCCCCAAGCAGATTCAAAGGCAGTGGGGCTAGGGTCACAGGATGAAGCAGGTCACAGGATGTTACAGGTCCAGCAGCATGATTCTCTTGTTCAACCATGTGTATTTGTTTAGAGCATCTCAGCTCGGGCCGGTGACCACAGTGCACAAAACTTACAAGAGGGCTTTCCTATCATCTCTAAAGATCAGAGAGTATCAATGGTGACAAACCTGGTGTCCCTACTATGGGGTAGGTGACTGGTCTGGTCATGAAAGGAGTAGAAGATCCAGGGTTTTAAACATTGGGTTCCAATATCCATATCCTATATTTACCAGTCTGGTTATTGACTCTATAGTGTGGCCATATTGGGTGCCAAAGTTGGGAATTGTCATGCATTAAAGCAAGACCAGGGAACACTAGGACATGTTTAACATTGACACTGTAGGGATGGGAACCACATGGGAGAGGAAAATATCTGCATTTTCTGATGTCTGTGGTGTAAGAGCTCATGCAACAGCCAGTTCCAAGCCAGTTCCAGTCCAAGCTACCTATGGTACTATCTCTATCCCCTATTGCTGAACACAAAGATAGGAAGAAATGTGCAACTCGCTGTTCTTTAGAAATAGCACCAGAAACACAGGAGACATATAAACCCAGCAAATGAAATAAAATAAGTAGGAGCGATTTATCTTAAGTGCAATTCATTGCATTATAACTTTGCCTCAGTAGTTTAACCAATGATTATATTTAAGAACTCGGTATTAGGTCCCCTAAAAAAAATTTAATGACGGATTTTGGTACCCCCTATCAGCCACCCCAAGTGGAAAGAAAATAAATGATTTTTTTTCAAGATGCCAAGTTTGCAGCCCAAGAACATGTCTTGGGGGGTATGCAAAAGCACCCTGGGTCAGTATTTTTTTTCTTGGGGGTCACACCAGCGATGCTCAGGGGTTACTCCTGGCTCTTTGTTCAGTATTTACTCCTGGCAGTGCTCAGGGGGACCATATGGGATGCTGGGGGTCGGAACCCGGGTTGGCCGCACGCAAGGCAAACACCCTCCCCCCTGCTGTACTATCGCTCCAACCTCTCTGGGTAAGATTTAAGAGGAGCAGAAATAATATTTGAGTGGACAGTGGACAGGTGGGAAGGGAAAGCCTGGAAGACGCTATTTTGGGATTGTGTTGACCCTGTTTCTGTTTTTGCATCACCAGCAGCAATTGAAACACCATCTAAAGTGTAAGTTCTAAAGGCTTCTGCCTTTGCCAAGGCAGCTGTGAATACTCTCTTGCAGGCCGAGCAGCTGGCAACGAGGGAAACCTGTTCTCTGCTTTAAACAAGGACAAAGCTAAGACACGTCTCTCCCTATCCCTAGAAATGCCTGGCTGCATCCTGGAGATTCATTTCCTGCCCCTGGGATGAGGCTGGTCACAAGGCATGTTGCAGGATGCCAGCCTGAGAGCCCAAATGATGAGAGCCTTCTGCCTCTCCAGTCCCCAAGGGGGCCAACACGGAGCAGCAACTCTCTGGCCTGGACTTCCTGTACCCATACAGAGCTTGGAATAGAGCAGCCAAAGTCCGGGGAAAGAAAGGGTTATGAAATGGATCTGTGCAATGACACAGCACGACTGCAATTAATTGTTGTCAAAGCACTTTGCTGGCTGCATTCGTCTCTTATGTAGAACAAAATCGTCATAACGTTGACAACTTTATTCAACATTGGTGCAATTACCAAGCCTAAAAATAGGAAGCGGAGAGGAGGTTTTTCTTGAGCGGACTGAGTTCTGTTATCCGTGTCGCCTGCCTGGCGGCAGTCCACCCCCAGGCTCGAGGGCGGAAAGGAAGGAAGCAGAGACTCATTGCATGCTGCGATGTGCTACTATGAGCAGCATTTCCCTGCTTTATTTTCTGTAATTCTCCCTCCAGGGAGTGGGAGGGGGCCTTGGGGCAGGGCTGGGGCTGGGGGTGGAGAACCAAGTACTTCTCTTTGTGAGTGCCCATGAGGAGACAGCCTCTCTGCACCATTTTCGCATTCATGGTGACTGTTGCAAAGCACATTCAGAAAGATGAAGGGGTATCACACCCATTTGATACAAGGAAAGGCTGAGGCTCAGAAAGGTTTAGGAGCTTTGCCTCATCACAAGGGAAGGACTCAATCAATGCCCCTGACCAGCCATGCATGTAAGTTGTTAGGATCAAGGTTGCAGGACATGGTTTAAAGTAAGCCGTACCTCCTGTTGGTGACACCCCTCTCTGCTTGCTTTGTCGACCCTTTTTTCCTGTGGCTTATACCCCACCGCCTCCATGAAACTAGTCAAGGCCTTGACATCAAGAAGACTTGGGTAGGCCTTTAGGTCCCCAGATCCTGTAACCAATAGCTACTAGTGATTGGGATCTTGGCTGGTTTGTCTGACCTCTCAGACCTTTAATAGACCAACTCCAAGGTGGGGCCACCATTGTTCCTATTTCATAAAGAAGACTATGAATGGCACAGCACCTGCTTGGGGCAAACAGTGGCATCAATCACTTTCATTACTGATTAGGCATGTGGCATTAGAAATGGTGTCAACTCCAAGTTGCCCACCCTTACCCTCCTTCTGGATTCTACACATGTGAATGAAGCAACGGAAGCCAGCTATGCCCAGGGACCCTAACACCCGGCCCACACATGTCTGGGTGCATCACACCTTGGCCTGGGTGAACAGAAGTTGGTGAGAGTATCATATTGTCTCACAAAGAATAGTGCCCACTAGGTGCAAAATCCTTGCAAACATGAATGCAAGGCATCTATAGCCAGGCAAGTGCCCTACCTGCTATACTATCGCTGCAGTTGCTTATTCTTTAGTTTGTCTTAGAGCCACATTCAGCTGTGCATGGGGCTTACTCCTGACACAGTGCTCATGGATCACTCCTGGTAGTGCTCAGTGTTCCACATGTGGTGCAGGAATCAAACCAGGTATTAACTGTGTTCAGGCAAGGGAACTAGCTCTCTGGCCCCAGTTTTCTTCTTATCATGATGATTAGCTTTTCCCCAGAATTGAAAATCAGTTCAAACTTTCCACAGACCCATGGAATAAGTTCCCAAAAACAATTTGTGGGAGGAAAGTATATAGCTGTTTGTCTTCTATAAATGTAACTGCCCCACAATAATAGTTGGAAATGGGAATGCGATGCTAGAGCTGATTATTGAAAGCAGACAAAGATATGCATGATAGCCCTCAGCACATGTTTTGCAAACCACAATGTGAAAAAGAAGAGAGAGGCAAGAGGGGAAAGAGACAAAGAGAGATAGAGAGAGCGAGAGAGAGAAAGAGAGACAGAGAGAGAAGCAAAGTGCCTGACATAGAGACAGACGGGGGTGAGGTAAGGAAGGGAAACCAGGGTCATGGTGGTGGGAAACATGCACTTGTAGGGGGACAGGTGCAACACTGTATGACTGAAACCCTATCAAAAACAGCTCTGTAAATGTCTATCTCACCATGTAATAATAAAATTATTTTTAAAAATAAATTGAAATTTAAAAATTTAAAAATATATCTATATATAACTGCCCCAGAGATATTAGGGGAGTGTTAAAACTTTTAGAGGAAAATCCCCTAGAGAAAGCCCTGAAACCACAGCAAGATTGAGCAAGCACAGAAGGAGAATCAAACAAGGCACTTCTACTATAGATTTTGCTTTTTTTTATCTCCTTTTCTCAAAAAGTTACTCTTCACTAAGCCTTCGCCAGCCCCAGCCATGCAGCTTTCAGAAGTGATGGAAGAGGCATGGGGTTTTAAAGTCAGACCACATGAGTTCAAAGGAAGTCTGTAACTGCTATGTGATTCTAGGTAAGTCATCTCCCCTCTCTGTGCCTCAGTTAGAATATGGTGGCAGCTGGTGGGGGCGGGCTGTCAATGTCATAGGATTCTGAGGCAGATCAAATGAAGAACCATGGAAGTCATCTGCAACACGTGAAACTCTGTGGAAATAAGAATGAGTTGATGCATATTATGAATGTTATCATGTGATTCATATGAGATTCATATATCTGCAAGATATAAAACACTATGTGAGATGAATATTGATTACTCCTAAGGAAACTATCAAATAGAAACACAGTCTCATTAAATAACCTCAGAAGCTGAACTCCGGAACCTCCTTCTATAAAAGTCTAAACTTCCTCCTTCCACATCAACTGTCTTTGGAGAACCTGGATATACTCTCTACTGTAATAAGCCACTTCAAATTTGCGAGGGTGGAAGGGACAAAGCCAAAATCATACACTGAAGCTGCTCCTTCAGTGACTAGAGGGTCAGAGTCTGTTTCTCTGGGTAAAGGTCACTGCTCTTCTCAGAACTGACTTTCAGCCAACCCCAGATGTGCCTCTCACATCCCAGACCCCAGACAGGACCCCAGAGAAGCAAGCCAGCTCCAAACAGATCACCTTGAATTCTCCTTTTGTCATTGATGTTTTCTTGTTTGGGAACCATACCTGGCAGTACTCAGGATTTACTCCCAGTTCTGTGCTCAGGGCTCACTCCTGGAGGGGCTTGGGAGACTAAGGTGGTACCAGAGATCAAACATGGGTTGGATACATCCAAGGCAAGTGCCTTTTTACTATCTCTCAGGCTCCCAACTCTATTCTCTCTCTCAATCTCTCTCTCTCTCATTCAATCTCAGAAATACGAATTTCATAAATTTTTTAGAAACCAAATGCCTTTTTTGAAAATTTATTGTTCTTGTTGTTTTCCTCTACCTACTGGTTTACCAACCCTCTGGAAACAAATGGAACAGTACTGGGGTCTAAAGGAGACAGCCAGGTCAGAGACACCCAAGTGGTTGCTGCATTTTAAACAGAGCACAATGTGCTTCACAAACACCATTCGTACACCTGAGTCATGGGTTTCAAACGGAGCTGGTACATGTATAAATAGCCTGTGTGTGTCAAACAGCAGAAAGGAAGGGGAGTTTGGGGAATAAGGCCAAAAATCATTGTGACCAATGGAAGCGTAATCAAAATCTCAGCTTTGACATTATTTACAACCCGGGCACCACTCCTACCCCAAAAAGCAAAGAATGTCAAATGGAAAGTTCTAAACAAGCTATTGACTTTGCCTTCAATTAAACAGTATGAGTAATATCACATCATTGAAGAAAGTTATAATCTTTTTTTCTCTGTACTTGACTGCAGATGCCCGTGGTAGAGGGCAGTCACTCCAGCATTTCCCAAGCTTTTAGGGGATCCTTAAAATAAGGATACTGTGCCAAGCATTGACCAAGGGACTAGCAACTCAATGACTCTGAGATGCATTTGGATGGAAAGAAGATTACAGTCCTTGGTGGTGAGGAGATATGGGTTGAAAGGTTTTAACCAGTTATTTATCCTATGAGCGACTCCTCTCCTCCAGGTCGGCTCTGCAACCCTCCACATAACTCATTACCCACATACTGCTCCAATCCAAGCTCATGATATCATATCGTCAGACTGCCTTAAAGCAGAACAGGAACAGACATTCTCTAGCTCGAAGCAGGTGACAGCTGAAGGCAAATCAGCATGTTTCCTGGTTGGTCCTGAGGAGCAAGTACAGGGACTTGCCCAGCGTGGGAACAAACACAACATGAATCTTGGGTCTTCTACAATATGCTGGAGGAATTGAAAAGAGCCCCCCAGACCCAGCTTTGATTTGAGTCTTCCCAGTCCTCAGCGGTGGTCCTTCTTGTCCTCACTGATTGTGGAGTAGCTTGGGGTGAGTGTAGGGAGCTGACAGAAGAGGTGAATGCAGGAAGCCTCAATGATCACTTGGAAGAGGGTTCATGTTCCATCAGTGATTTCCCAAGTGCATCACTGCTCAAAAGGGACTGACAGCCTGAGTGTGGGACGGAAATACCAAGTTCCATGAGACACAAGGTCACAACACATGAGCACAGCCAGCTCTGCACTGTTGCCATAGAATTCTGTCGGGTCCACCAGATCTTTCCCACCCTTTTACTCTCTTCACTCTTCTCCAATCACCAGCGGAAATGGACTTCTCAGTCTGGGGGCCTCCTTCTGCCAATCTTGGATGGCATGTATAGGTGGTCTTTGAGTTAAGAGCTCACCAAAGTGTAGATCATGCTATAAATGCAAAACAGAAAAGAGGAAAAGGAGGCATTAGTTGGGGGGCCCACAAAGGACTCAGATTCCATTAAGAACCGCCCAAAGCAAGACCCTTGGCTCCTTTCTCATCCTTGTCAGTGGCTGCCTCTTGTCTCCCTCCAGCTTTCCACAATGCTGGACCAAGCTTCTAATCCATGAGCAGACCATGTCCCTTGGGTGAAAGATGTGATTGCTCTAAGCACCCATGCTTATTCTCATCATAAGGATTATTAGCACTTAGATTTCTCTTGCCTGCAGGTGCAGAGTGGGTCCCCAGGGGTGGAGGTGTTCGGATTCCTGATCCCATTGGCTGCCACGTGTTTCTGCCATGGTTGTGTCTAGGGAATCCTAATCTCTTCAGTATCATGTGTTGGTACTGGGAAGATGTTTGTCACCTATTATAGGTACCAAAGCGTGAACACAGACCCTCTGGGCAGGCAAACAAGATGAATTCTTAATCCAGAACTCCCAGGTCTGCTTGCTTGGGAGTTCAGTAATAGATCCCAGTTATTCAACACAATGTCTTGTGAACTTATGTATAAAGGGTGTGCCTTGACATTAATCAGAAGGGGAGGTGTGCTATGCATTCCTGTGCTCTTAGAAAAGATCAAAGCCTAATTCTGCTAGGAACATCCTGCACCAAAATATAGTTTGTTGTTCATTTTCAAGGGGAAATAAAGAAACATCTTTTCATATGACACAAAGTAAAAAGGATAATCCTTGAAGTTGGCCCAAAGACAAGAAGCAAAAGTGTTTTCTGTCTAACTTTAACTTCACTTCCTGCTACCAAACTTTTAGAGGCTCTTGTGAAAGCTGTCGTTCCAGCTTTCAAAACTTGATACAAATGCTTGCCGAGCATCACTCATTGGGCCTGGAGTTAAAGGTCTCACTTGACAAGGGTAAGTCAAGCTAGAAGACAAGTAGGTTATTCAAGGACCCACATCTAGAGACAGCCTGGAGAGGAGCTAGGGCCTGACCCAGAGCCACACACTAGCTGCTTTGAGTAATCCGTTTCACCACTCACTCAATGTTTTTTTTTTTAATTTTTTTATTTTTTACAATTACAAAGATATACAATTAAAAAAGTTCATATTTGGGTTTTTGGTCATACAGTGTAGCAGCACCCATCCCGCCACCAGTGCCCATCTCCCACCACCAACGTCCCCCGGTTCCCTCCCCCTCCCCCCCAGCCCTCCTCCATGGCAGGTTCTTTATTTCTTTCCATTTCTCTATCTTTCTCTTTTTCCTTCCTCTCCAAACTATGGATTACAAAACATACATTAAAGGGTTGTCATGTGTATCCTTTTGCCTCTATTTAATGCTCAGTTCTAGGTTGGCATTAGTACCCTCACAATTGTTAGCACACTGTTCCATTTTCTGTCTTACCTAGCCTCCTGACTCCCACACGTTTGTAATAATTTCCACCTTTGACAGGACCTCCTGATGTATGTTTCACTTGACCTTGGATATTGGTATCATAATATGTACCTATATATTTATGTTATGCAGATAAATGCAGTCATTCTGTAACTGTCTCTCTCCTTCTGGCTAATTTCGCTCAACATAATCTTCTCCATGTCCATCCATTTGTAGGCAAATTTTATAACTTCATTTTTCCTAACAGCTGCATAGTATTCCATTGTGTAGATGTACCAAAGCTTTTTATCCAGTCATCTATTTTCGGGCACTTCTCGGGTTGCTTCCAGATTCTGGCTATTGTGAATAATGCTGCTATGAACATAAAAGTAGGGATGGTGTTTCCGCTGGCGTATTTTTGGTTTCCCAGAGTAGATTCCCAGGAGTGGTATGGCTGGGTCAAATGGGAGTTCAATTTCTAGTCTCTGGAGGAATGTCCATATTGTTTTTCCAGAAAGGCTGTACCAGCCCGGCATTCCCACCAACAATGGATGAGTGTCCCCTTTCCCCACACCCACGCCAGCACTTGTTGTTCTTGTTCTTTTGAATATGTGCCAGTCTCTGTGGTGTAAAAGTGGTATCTCATTGTTGTTTTGATTTGCATCTCTCTGATGATTAGTGATGATGAGCATTTTTTTCATATGTTTTTTGGCCATTCGAATTTCTTCCTTGCTGAAGTTTCTGTTCATTTTCTTCTCCCCATTTTTGATGGGGTTGTTTTGTTTTCTTCTTGTAAAAGTTCTACCAGTGCCTGATATATCCTGGATATTAACCCCTTATCAGATGAGTATTGGGTGAATATTCTTTCCCATTCTGTGGACTGCTTTTTGTATCTTAGTCACTATTTCTTTTGAGGTGCAGAAGCTTTTTAGTTTCATGTAGTCCCATATATTTATCTTTTCTTCTAGTTGCTTTGTTAGAGATGTTTCATCTTTGAAGATGCCTTTAGCTTCAATGTCATGGAGTGGTTTTTCCTATATTTTCTTCAATGTACTTTATGGATTCAAGTCTGATATTGAGATCTTTATTTTTTTTTTTTTTGGGTCACACCCAGCAATGCTCAAGGGTTACTCCTGGCTCTGTACTCAGGAATTACTCCTGGCGGTGCTCGGGGGACCATATGGGATGGCGGATCGAACCCAGGCCGACACAGACCGGCGCGCGTGCAAAGGCAAATGCCCTACCCGCTGGGCTATCGCTCCGGCCCCTGATATTGAGATCTTTAATCCCACTTTGATCTGATTTTTGTGCATGGTGTTAGACACAGGTCCAAATTCATTTTTTTACATGTCGCTGCCCAGTTTTTCCCAACACCACTTATTGAAGAGGCTTTCCTTACTCCATTTTAGGCTCGTTGCACCTTTATCAAAGATTAAATGATCATGTGTTTGAGGTTGGGTGTCAGGATACTCAATTCTATTCCATAGGTCCCACGGGTACCACTCACTCAATGTTGACACACACCATTCTCGGGTGAAGAGACAACAGGGTGTGTACAGCCCCGATACTCACCATACGGGGGCAAACCATCAAATGGCAGCAATGCTCAAGGGTTGAGGAGCTCTTTGTATGTGCCAGGTGCTTAAAGGCAGGTGCAAGGGAAAGAGAGAAGGCCCCAGCCACCAGGAAGACCATAAGGAAGGAACATGATGAGAGAGAAGTAAACCCGGAATGGGGGGGAACCAGGCATGACCCATAGCCACTGGGCAGTTAGGGGCGAGGAGGAGCTCTATGTTATGTGGAGAACCATAGCTGCTTTAGCCTTGTACTTGAAATCCGCCTCTCTATTGAATTGACAAAGTTCCCATCAGACACTCCAGTAGTACTGGTGCATTTCGCACAGTTACTGGCTCTAGTATTACTAATAGCACTTGCATTTGTATTCACATGAGGATTAGCTAGTCTCCACACCATGAAGCCTGCAGGTGCCTCCTGGTTTCCCAAGGGGTTTAAGTTGGGGCAGTGCTGGGTGCCCCATGGTAGCACTAGGAATTTGGACACATTTCCCTCGTCTCTCTGAGACCCTCAGGAAGCCCAAACTGAAAGGCCAGACCCTCTTTGCTGGGTTGCTGGCTGCTGACTTCTTCCTGCTTCCATAGCTGCACTAAACTCTGCACAGTCTTTGTGCGCACAATCCCATGGTCTCTTCTTTTCCTTGCAGAGTGGCCTCAGGTGAAGGTCCCAAAGTGCCACTGGTTCTGCAAATGTGGTGGGGGGATTCCTGAGGGAGAACCAGGGTCTTTAATGGGCTCTGCAGAAACAAAGGGTCCACAGGTTCAACTGAAAATATGAAACCAAAGGCTATAGAGATAATCATAAGCAATCCAGCAATTAAGTCACTTTCCTTGCATGTGACAGACCTGGGTTCATGTGACAGCCCATATGGTCCCCCAAGCACCACCAGGAGTGATCCCTGAGCACAGAGTCAGAAGTCAGCCTGAGCACTGCTGGGTGTGACTCAAAATCCAAGTATATATTTATATATAAGGACCCATATACCATACAGGGTTTGGGGGAACCCCTCCCACCAGGGCTCCAGAAAGGCGAAGAAAGTTTGTTTTGGAAACAAAGCCATTAACGACTGAAGCACAATGCCAAGATGAACAACAGGTCTGGAGGACAGATCATCAAGCAGAATGTCTGGAACATAATCAGTCACAGAACGATCACACCCACCTGACTGGCAGTCTAAGCTGCCAACGTCACCCCACGCTGCCGCCAGCTTCCCTCCACGAGCCAGCAGACCGACCTGCTTTGCTCCCTGTCTGTGGGGTTTATTCACCTCAAAGGGCACAGTCTCTAGGAGCTATGGCAGCAAAAGTCAAATGAGGGAACCTGAGCTGCCAGCCTCAAGGGACTCTGAGAGCCTTCTCCCTCCAGCCAGGCCCTAGCAAAGGTACTGCACACTATGCTGCCTAGAGGAGGAGCAGTGCTGCCTCTGGACCCTCAACTCCAAGCTGCTCTCCACAGGCCCACGGAAGAAAAGGTTTAACACGCTCCAGTGAAGAAACTCAGATGCCATATTGGCCTGTGCAGTAATGGGTCAAGCCCATGAGAGCGGAGTCCACTCCACACTCTCCCAAGACAGCCAGTGGGTTCATTGAGACTTGAAGTCAGTAGCTGGGCACTTCCAGAACTTTGCATGTTCTAGTGGAATATATTCCTGAACCTTCCGTAGAGGAGGAGGTTCAGAGCCTAGGCCAAGCCTCGAAACCAAGAACACAGTGAATAACTCTGAATTCTCACAAAGGCTGCGTTATTCCAGGAAATGCTTTTCGGCACTTCTTATTTGGGGGATTCCAGATGTGGGGGTGGAGAACTGAGTGGCACCCCCAGGCTGCAACATTCCTGGCTCCAAAATGGGCAAAGATTCAGAGTCCAAGAATTTGGTTTTAGAAGAGACATCCTCTGGTGTTGGAAAACTAAATACCTGAAAACAACTGTATCGTGAACAACTTTGTAAATCACAGTCTTTAAATAAAGTTTAAAAAAAATTAAAAAAAAAATATCCTATCTCCCGTGCCAGTGTGCAGGATATCCAAAGCCCACACTTCAATAAGGGCTTTTCTAGAGGATGCCTAGAGGGAAGCGGTCTTTGGCATCAGGCTTGAGCCAGACCAATGGCTGTGACTGTGGGATCTCAGAATCCATTTCCTCATTGTTAATACTGCGATGATAGTAGTTCACTCAGAAACCCAGCAACAGATTGAAAGTTCTTAGCAAATCCAGGCTCATTTTTATTTTCCTTATTTACTCTCTTCACTTTCAGGCACCGTGATTTACAATACATGATTTTCAATAGGACTTCATGCATAGAATATTCCAACACACGCCCTCCACCTGAGTGACCTTCCCTCCCCCTTTGTCTCTGTCCCCTAACCTCTCACCAACACCTTTCCCACCATGGTAAGCTCAGCTCCCATGTTTTGTTAGCTATTTGTTATTCCCTTATGTGTTTCTTTTTGTCTTTTTATGCCACTGTCACTGAATCACTGTCTTCCCGTTCATCATCGATTTGCTCAAGCGGGCACCAGTAACATCTCAATATGTCCTGTCCCATGCAAGTAGAGCCCAAGGGCATCTGCTTGCTCCAGGAACATAAAAAGCCTCAAACCATTCCATCAGGTTGTGGTAATGAACATAAAGAGCCTCAATCCATTCCGGAATGAGGTCTATAATTGTTACTGTTATTTGGCATATCAAATACGACGCGGGTAGCTTGCCAGGCTCTGCCGTGCGGGTAGCATACTCTTGTAGTCATCTCAAAATCCAGCATTTATTGATGAACCGCACAGCCGTGTAGGGCAGAGCAAGCGGGGCTGTGATAGGCTGGTCTGCAGGGTGGAGTTCTGATGAGAGGGAAGTCCGGATATGGAAAATGGAGGCCCTCATGGAGTCGGGTCATCTGGCTTGTTGTGAGGCTCTGGGCCAGATTAAAAAAGACTGCTGCAGGGTGCATCTCGATGAGCCGGGCAGTGATAGGCTGGTCTGATGGGTGGAGTGCTGACGAGGGGGAAGTCCGGATGTGGAACATGAAGGCCCTCATGGAGTGGCAGGTCATCTTTTATGCCACACATCAGGGAAATCATTCCATATCTGTCTCTCTCCTTCTGACCAACTTCATTCATCATGACGGTCTCCAAAAACCATTGGCAAACTGCAATTTTGTCTCTTCTTAAATTGGCTGAATTTTAAACATTGAGCAAAGGCAGCCACTTCCCAAACCTGCTCTAGCTCCTCGGAACCCCAAGGTGACCTTAAAACATAATGCTCTACTCTCCCTTCCTTCCCTAATGACCACCAGCCCCTAGGAGGAACCAGGGGACAGGTGCTATGAACTCAAGAGAAAAGAGGAAGAAACACGTAGAGAGTCACTCTCCAGGGCATCCAACCATGCATGAGACAGCCTGTTTCTGGCTGTCAGAGGGGAATTTCAGAAATTGGATGGCAAAGTCAAGATGTTCTGCCTAATTAGGATTGGTGGTATGCAATATTTGGGAAAGTCAAATGTAAGCATTTAATGACCCAACATGTCCCTCTGAGGAGTGGGGCAGCCTCTAGGAGGCCCCTGTTAGACTGGGGAGGGGGAGGCAAAGGATTTGGTAGGTGGAGCAAGCTGCACTTCCTAAGAATGCCCTAAGGTGTCGCTAGAGTGTGTTCTAATCCAGGCTCTGCACACACCTGTGAGCCAGGCCAGAGCCACTGCCCCATAACCTTATCCAGAAACTCTTCCCCGAAACCAGACAGCTGGGATCAAACCCAGCACCCTCTGTTTGACCTTGCAAAGACTGCGAAGCTGGCCCCCAAACGCCCTCATTTGCTGCAGGAGTCAGCCCCCAAGCAACTTACCAGTAAAGGTAGTAGAAGAAGGAGAGGGAGATAGAAAGCCAGTTTACACCAGGCCTCTTTCTGGCAATAACTCAGGGTGTCAGCATTCATGACCACTGGAGGGTCGTAGGCTAGTTCAGAGCTGTCGGCCGGACAGTGGAAATACCTGTGGGTGAAGAGGACACAGCATCAGTATGTCTGAGGCATGCAAAGAGCTGTCTAAGTGGTCAGGCCATACCCCTTCCCCCACCCCCACAGGTCATCCCTGGGGATCACTGCTAACAGCTGCCTCCCCCAAATCACAGGCCAGATGCCGCTAACCAGAGTCCTGCCACTGTCTTCCTCACAGCAGATGCACCTTCAGTGGGCAATTTCACCCACTTCCAGCTGCTTCAACGGAAGGGTGACACGTTGCTTAGTAGCACCTGGCAGGTATCAGGAAGAGTCTCATTGCTCAGAGTGTAGAGAGCAGCCTGTGACTATGCTGGATAGGTGCAAAAGTAGGTGGGGGGCCTGGAGGGGAGCACTGCCACTCCCAACCGCTCTCCACCACTCTACTAGAATCACAAATTACCATATTTCACCGCATATACATCACCATCCCATCATTGTCACACCATGGTTTGAAGGAACACTAGCATAAGTGTTTTGTCTGTTTTTTCTATTGATTTTTGAGCCACACCCGGCAGTGTTCAGAGCTCACTCCTGGCAAGCCTCACGGGAGCATATGTTGTATCAGGGATCAAACCTGGGTAAGCAATGTGCAAGGCAAACACCCTGCACACTGTGTTATCTCTCCAGCTCCCCCATAAGTTTTATTTGGGGGAAAGGGGCGTGGGTTTTATCATCTATTTTTGGTTTGGGGCCACACCTGGTGGTGCCTAGTACTTACTCCCTGGCTCTCTGCTTAGGGAACAATATGGGATGCTGGGAAACCTGGGTCTACCTCCATGCAAGGCAGGTGTCCTACCCTCCGTACTACTGCTCCAGTCCCATAGAAGTTTTATTTTAAACTTTATGTAATGATCATACCCCCACCTTTTTTTTCCAAAAGAAAAACTTGGAATAAAGTTGCCAATGATTATACAGAGAAATGGCATACTTTTGTTTTTTGGGGAGGGTTTTTCAAAAAAATTTTTTATTATGCCACTATGGAATATACAATTAAAAGATGTTCATCTTTGGGTTTCAGTCAAACAGTGTTCCAGCACCCTCCACCAGTGCCCATTTCCCACCACCAATGTCCCCAATTCCCTCCCCTCCTCCCTAGCCTGCCTCTCTGGCAGGTTCTTTATCTCTTTTCTCTCTCTTTTCTCTCTCTCTCTCTTCTCTCTTCCTTCTCTTACACATTGTGGATTGCAATACTTTAGATTAAATATTGTCTTGTAGTGAGACCTCTTTTTAAAATCCTGACTACATTGGGAAGGGCATTATCTTCCCTATGTGTGAAGAAGTTGACCGGTATTTGACAGAGAGATCCAGAAAGGCAAATTGGCCCCCACAGAGCATGAGCAGCTTGGGAAGGAGACTGGAGAAGCAACAGAACATGACAGGAAGAGCAAAGGGGCTGGGGAGGCCAACATGGTATTACCCAAAGTGGGTGGTCCTGCCCCCCACATACAGGGGACATCGGGGTGGGGCAGTACCCTTGAGTATAATGGAGGGACATTTTTTGTTTCTTCACTCAAAGAAGGTAGCTTTTAAAGGGGACACTAGGTCATTCTTTTCTTTTTCTGTAAAGGGGCGGACAGTGGACCAAATAAGTTTGGGAACCTCTGGGTCAAAGCAACCTCTAATTTGCATAGGAATTGGTGTTCAAAGAAGAGGGACTGGGGAAAGGAGGCTTCAGCATGGAGGTAGGGCCTCAGGAACCTCTTGGGAAGTAGGGAAGGGGCCTACAGGAGGCAAAGTGCAGCGCTCAGGACTCCTTTCCTTTTCCAGCCATCTCTAAAGGGCCTCAAGCTGCTGCTTTGTCAAAGTGGGCGTGGAACAGCAGAACAGCTTCCAAGAGGCGGGATTGGCTGAGCGACAGGGTCCAGATGCTGGGCTGGGACCCAAAGCTACAAGCACACAGCCTTTGAAGACCATCCGTGGAATAGAGCCACCGGCTGAGCTGGCACTTCTGACTCCTGTTCCCTTCAAAGGCTCGCTCTGACATTATCTGTTATCTACACCGGCCCAGACACTCTCACCAACCAGATTCAGTGTATTCTCCCAACTCTTGGCCCTCCAGACTACTCACCTCTCCATTTCCCAGGAGCCAATTGCAAACCCTGTTTGCTAGGGCTCTATCCTGAATCCCCAGTGACCTCATTGAGCAACCTAGGGTCACGCTCAGTGAAAGAGCTAGAGTGCTCCTGATGGTTTTCAAGTCAGCAGTCACTGACCTGTTTTTCAGTTTGTTTTGTTTTGAGGCCACACCCAGCACTGCCCAGGGGTTAGTCTTGACTCTGTACTAAGCAATCACTCCTGGCAGTGCATGTGAAGCCAGAGGTAGAATCTGGATTGTTGCACGCAAGATAAGAAGCCCTACCTTCAGTACTGTCTCTCCTGCTCCAGTTACTGACCTCCCTGAGCTTTGGTGTTCTCAGCAGTAAATGGGCTCAAAGTGCTGCCTACTTGCAGGCTGCCCTAGCTATGAATGATGGGAGGTGCTGGGTACAAATGACAAACACAAGAAAGCACCGAATAAGTGGTAGCAATTCTGTTTATTTAAGTAACTTAGCCTGCACCCAGGGCACTCTGTGTGGAAACACTGGACCGGTCTGTGGGGGGCAAGGGAAGAAGCTGTTCTAAGACTCTGGTTTTCAGTCAGTTAGTTTGTTTGTTTGGGGGGGGGGTCCACACCTGGCAGTGTCAAGAGACCTTTATCAGAACCAGAGTTGCAGCTACAGCTACATACAAGCAGAGCCTTAACCTCTGAACTATCTCTCCAGCCCCAGGTCTCTAGTTCTGAAAGGTCCCCTTCATTGCTTTTCTGAATACTAGAAAATGGCCCAGATCTAAGTTAGAATCCATCAGGCTTTAATGAACAGAAGACACAGTTTCCATAGGCAAGGTGATTCCAGGGACTCCTTCTCTAAAGAAATATTCCAGGTGGAGAGGCACTGGCTATCTCTCCTTTCGCTCCTGTGTGCAGCAAAGAAAGACTGAGCACAGTGCAATTTGCAGACTGGCCACAATCACCTGAGAATCAAATAATCAAAACTCCCCCCAACCTCACCTCACCTGTGCAAACTCAGTCAAAGTCTCTGGGGTTAGCGAACATGGACCAGAGAGAGAGCACAGGGGTTAAGGCACTGGCCTTGCATGCGGTTGACCCTGGTTGATGCCTAGCACTGCATATGAAGCCTCTCTTACTGTCAAAAGTGATTCCTGAGGTGCATCTACTGCTGAGTCCATGTTCTGCTTGTGCTCATGTGACCTTGCACATGTGTTGCCCGAGCACATGTGTCACCCACATACATCTCCCCTCTTGAGATATGTACTTTCTTGCTTTCCTATCTAATGCTGAGATGTATCTAGGGGCTCTCTCTCTCTCTTGGAGAGGGTCACGCTCTCTCTTGAGCACATTTCTCTCTCTCTCTCTTGCTCACATTCTCTCCCTCCTTCCCTTCCTAAAAGACTTCAAATAAAATCTGTTTTTACTTTTAAAAAAAGTGATCCCTGAGCACAGAGCCAAGAGTAAGCCCTGTGCACCACTGGGTGTGGCCCCTTAAGCAAAAATTTTTTAAAGAGCAAATATATGGGCCTAAAACCTATAGCCCAAGGATGTGCATGCCCCTTTCTAGAAGCAGCACCTCGTTTCATTCCTTAGGTTTTGACTAGGCCCAGACAGAGCTTCAGTTTGGGGTTCCCCCCACCAAAGAGATACCTTTGCACACGTAGTTGCCTCAAGTTCCACTTGGCTGAACATTGGTCGGAAGATACTAGCCATTGGACACTGGGCATTGGAGCCTGCCTCCATGTCCAGTCCTCATCTCCTACTGATGAGATTAACAAGCCAAAGATTTGCTCTGCTCTTTTGAAGAATGTTCATAGTAAAATCCTCAACTGTTCCTGCACTTTCCCCCTCATAAATAAGTGTGAAATTTTCTGAAAAGTCCCAAGATATGTATAGATTATTCTGTCACCTAACTCAGTCACCCCTCCACAAAGCCAGCCCCCACGGCTCCCTGGAAGCTCTTCTGCTCTGCCTGTCTGACATCCTGCCCGACTTATTGTATTTTAGCATTTAATCATCACCACTGTATTACCATCACACTGGGATTTTAAAGGAAAACTGTCAGCATTTTTTCAAAAAGCTTCACATAACTGTTGCATCCTGCTTTATACTCAATTTTTTACAAAAAATAATAAAAGAACATCTGTAGCAATAATGCTTTCTTGCCCCAAAGGCCCCTCTTGCCTCTTTTAGTTATTCTTGTGGTTTGTGGAGGCAGCACAGAGCAGTGAAAGGTGAGAAACCAGGGGCGCAGAGCAAAGCACAGAGCAGCCCCCTGGCCAGTATACCTGTGGACAGGGTGGGGATGAACTCTGTTCCTGCCATGTTTTGACTATTGGGTCACTCTGGGCACTCACTGGGTCTGTGTTAGTGTCATCCATGTGTGGAGAACAGAAAAAGGGAAACTGGCCCAGGACACTTCTGTTTTGGTTTGGGTTTGGTTTGGGGCTGTACCCAGCCATGGTTCAGCACTACTCATGGGTCTGCACTCAGGGATCACTCCTGGTAGGGCTTGGGGAGCCCGGTTGGCTGTGTGCAAGGCAAATTCCTGAACCCCTGTACTATCTATCCAGTCCCACCCAGGATATTCTATTTGACAAAACTCAGATCTCAGAGCTCAGTTCTAAGTAGCTTACCTAGAGCAGCACTTTCTCGGGTAACTGAATCCTTTTCCTTCCTCTCCAAAGCTGCAATTTTTTCAGACCTCCTGCCTTGATCAATGGCACCAAGACCATCTTAGCCACCCAGCCTAGATGTTTCCCCTCCCTCACCTCCTTCACCCAATTTTTGGCCAAGCTTTGTCCAATTCACTTCCATCAATCTCGTCCTTTCTCCAACCCAGATTCCCATACCCAGGTCAAGTCTCTACCCTCTCTATCTGGAATCCCCCCCATGGCCTCCTAAATTCAATTTAATCTTCAAAACATCACCTGTTGGGATTGGTGACCTCCCATAGTTTGCAAAGACTGGAAGCCACACCCCACATCCCATCTCCCCACCATGTAAACTCTTCTACAGCCTTGTTTCAGAGACACATAAATAAATCTTAAAAGAGATCAAGCTAGTAGCAAATATTTTTAAGACACCCATTCCAGGCTGAGGCCTCCTGGGAGATCTTAAGAGGGAGACAGGCTAGCTTCCCCTAGCAAAGCCCCCGGCAGCTGCACCCACAACCAAAAACACTGCCATGCTTCTGGACTGCCTAGTTAAATATTCTGGATTTTCTGGAGCACACAGCTGCATCTGTGGTTGTGCAACATCTCCAAACTCCACAATATTGACAATCCAGAAGCAGCACACCAGATTGGCGGGATGTAATGCAGAAGTCAACCAATCTCCACTACAAAAACATTAACACAGAGGTTTAACTTGCTACAATAGTCCAGGAAACCCTTAGACAAGGACGTAATGTTCTCATGGCGAAATACACAATTTTCATCATTTCTCTTCTACTGTAATATTTTTCAATAATCCCACTAGCTGGTAACAAGCAACATTCAATAAATTATCGTGGACCTGTTATGGGGACAGGCTTGTGGGGTGGTTGGGAAAATTGAAACGATGGTGGAGAGACGGTGACAGTGGTGGTGGGTTTGGTGCTGAAATACTTACTGAACGCCTGTAACAAATGATCATGAACAACTTTGTAAACCACGGTGTTTAAATAAGGTGGTAGAGGAAAAAATCACCTCCAGCCCATCACATCCACTCACACCTGGGTTACCTTTCTGAAAATCAGGTCTGGGTCACATTTCTTTTGTCTTCTGAAGCTCGTGTGACTTTTTCTCTTCTATTCTCTACAGAGCAAACCAATTCAAGCTTCCTCCTCAAATCATTTCTGGCCACAATGCTGAGATTCCCAGCTGTCAGCCTCTCTCTGCTTACTTCCCTCCATGAAACCCACATCTGGTCAAACTGAACAATAACTGTTTCCCAAACACACCCAGAGCTCAACTCTGGGCATTTGTGGATGTTGGTCCTTCACTGGAATGAACTTTTCCAGATGTCCAATGTCACTCTTCTCCTACTTACCTTTTTATTTTTCAAGGCCCATTCCTGGATTTGCCTGTGACTGCTTTTTTACTGTTAAATAATATTCCATCACAAGGTTGCACCACCAATCATTTCTTCACTCCTTGATAGACATTGGAGTAGTTCCCACTTTGGGGCTCCCATGACTCATGCTGTAACCACAAACGGGTGAACCATGGCTTATGGCGCCCACAGACAGGCCTTCTATCGCCGCCTAAAATTAGAGAGCAATTCCCCCCAAGGCATGGGGAGAGGAAGGTATTCAGTTGCTGACCATTTGGGTGACATTGTTGGTATGGACAGGCTGCCTAGGCAGAAAGGACAGAGTCATCCCAGACAGACTCACCTCCAGAAGTGGTAGAAGAGCAGCGGGACATTCAGGCCCAGGGTGAGCCACTCCCTTGCGCACACAGGAACATGATGCAGAAGAGGCTGTGGATGGAATATTCTGGCAGTACCAGCTGAGGAAGGAAAGAGACACAGACCAGGGTGAAGGCCAGAAACAACTCTACAGCAGTTGACTTCTCTGCCTCCAAACTACCTCCAACAACTGGGGAGACACATGCCATCGCTGAGGCAGCACAGAAGCAAAGGTCACTTTTCTAAAAGTCCACCCTAGTCAGTTCCACCAGACATTGAGATACTCTCCTGTCCCTATGCATGCTCTCTCATCCTCTTCTGGGGGCACTTCTCAGGACTTATCCCTTACGGTGTTAACACCCTACTCCCAGCTCCCTACACATGCATATCCCTTTCATTAGCCTAGCAACTTTCTTGTTCCATTTTCCACATCTCTATTGGCAAAGCATTCTGCATGGGAATGGGAGAAAAACAAATCCAATGCACCTAATAAATCCTTGATAAAGCAAAATGAACTGACCAAGAGTTCATTGGTCAGTTCTACAGCAGAGCTGGTGGGAACACGGCCTGCAGTGGGTTCACACACCAGGGTTTCTTTTGGTGGGACATAAATGACCTTTGACCTCCCTCTTTCAGTTTAATTAAATGTGCAAAGCAACCCAGAGGGGCTGATACTGAAGGATATCCCGTTAAAAACAAGTGTGTGCAGCACCACACAAGAAACAGTTTTTGATAAATTATCTTTCTTATGTTCAAGTCCCCTGAAGAACCAATGGCCTACATCCATCCACATCTTCGAATCTCCAATTTTCAATAGCCCTAAAAGCAAAATATAAGACACAGTGACTTCAGTGGACAAAAGGGGGACACTGCCAGTCCCACGAACCTTAGCTTCCTGAAGGATCAGATGGGATCTGGACTCAAACAAGGGTTGGCTGTGAACAGGGCTAAGGCTTTAATCCCTGTACCTGCCTCTCCAGCCCCCTCTTTCCACTTGGAGAGAAAATTACATTCTCTAAGGGTAGTCCTCAGAACAATGGCAGTGACTTCTACCAAGCATATCTCTACATTTCTAATCATCCATTTCAGCCACTCATGCTGAGATAATTAACATGTTTAGAGACAGCAACCCAAGGCCTGAATCATCCCTGAGAGCTCCATCCCCATCTCCAACTTCGGTGACAAATCTTGGGCTGATTACAGTCTGGATCCCAGGTCCCGCTATTAATCATCACTGCTGCTTCCCTCTTTGGGCTTGATTTATAGAAGAAGCTGCAACCTTCCAAGCAGGGAGGATCCGTCACTGTCACCAGGCCAGGGAAAGTGGCTTAATGGGGGCCAGCTGGCTCAGGGAGGCCCCCCAGCCCTTTAAAGGGGTGGGAGGAAAAGCTGAAGAAAAAATTCATCCTGCTCTACTGGGTACCTTCTCCTAATTGCCTCTTCTGGTCTCTGAACAAACTCGATCAAAGGGAGAGATGCCTGCAAGTAGACATAGGGAGCAATGGTGAATCCTCTCATCCTGGTCCCCATTGGTGGAGACTGTAGGGGACCCTGTCTGGTACAAACACTGCCAACATCTACCTTGGGGAAGAAGCCCAAGTGAGTACACATCTCTGTGCTCCCAGGCATTGGATCAACATTGGATGAGCTGCTCTGAGCAGAAACAACATGCAGAGAAAAACAGAACTTTTAATGGCTCAGACAAAGGCTCTGCAGTGCAGTCTTTCTCTCCTCCCTGACAGCAAAAAGGTTTCCAAAATGTGTGTGTATGGAAGGGGGGGCCAATAGGCGGGCACCCATCACCACAAAACCAAAAGACCCTGGGGGGCACCTCAGAATGGACTCAGAGCCCACAGAGCCCACAGCTATTTTTTGGTAGTTATTAGTCATAATTTTATGTGATTTTCTTTTTTTTACTTTTTTAAAAATATTTTATTATACCACCATGAGATATACAACTACAACATTGTTCATGTTTAGAGGTTTCGGTCACATAGTGTTCCAGCACCCTGCCCTCCACCAGTGCCCATTTCCAACCACCAATGTCCCCAATTCCTTCCCCCCACTCATAGCCTGCCTAAATGGCAGGTTCTTTATCTCTTTTCTCTCTCCCGCTCTCTCTTTTCCTTCTCTTATACATTGTGGGTTGCACTACATACACTTAGAGGCCATCATGTGCATTTTTTGCCTTTATTTAATGCTCAGTTCTAGGTTGGTATTAGCCCTTTCGCCATTTATTCACACATGCTCCCTTCTCTGTCTTACCTAACCTCTGACTCCCACATGTTTGCAGTAATTTCCACTTTTGGTAAGACCGCCTGATATATTTATGTCATGCAAATAAATGCAGTCATTCTATGTCTCTCTCTTTCCTTCTGACTAATTTCACTCAACATGATCCTTTCCATGTCCATCCATTTATAGGCAAATTCCATAACTTCATTTTTCCTAACAGCTGCATACTATTCCATTGTGTCTATGTACCACAGTTTCTTTATCCAGTTATCAGTTCTCGGGCATACTGGTTGTTTCCAGGTACTGGCTATTGTGAATAGTGCCGCTATTGTGAATAGTGCCGCGCGGCTCATCAATAAATGCTTTATTTGGAGGTGTTTAAAAGAGTTTGCGCCCTGCTCGGCAAGCCTGGCAAGCTTCTCATGTTGTATTTGATATGCTAAATTCCAGTAACAATTATATTGGGTCATTCCCATGACCTAATATAATGGTTTGAGGCTCTTTATGTTCCTGTAGCAAGCCGATGCCCCTGGCTCTACTGGCATGAGACAGGACGTATGGAGATATTACTGGTGCCCGCTCTAGCAAATAGATAATCAACGGGAAGATCGTGAAGATCATGATAGTGATGAAAATAAAAGTGCGGATTGTTTCCGCTGTGTTTTTGGCTTCCCAGGGGTGGTATGGCTGGGTCAAAAGGGAGCTCAAATTCTAGTCTTTGGAGGAATGTCCATATTGTTTTCCAGAAAGGTTGTACAAGTCGACATTCCCACCAACAACCCACCAACAATGGATGAGAGTCCCCTTTTCCCGCATCCACAGTAGCACTTGTTGCTTTTACCCTTTTGGATATGGGCCAGTCTCTGTGGTGTGAGGTGATATCTCATAGTTGTTTTGATTTGCATCTCTCTGATGATTAGTGGTGATGAGCATTTTTTCATATGCCTTTTGGCCATTCAAATTTTTCCTTGTCAAAGTTTCTGTTCATCTCTTCTCCCCATTTTTAATGGGGTTGGCTGTTTTCTTCTTATATAGCTGTACCAGTACCTGACATATTCTGGATATTAACCCCTTATCAGATGGATATTGGGTGAATATTCTTTCCCATTCTGTGGACTGTCTTTGTATCTTGGTCACTGTTTCTTTTGAGGTGCAGAAGCTCTTTAGTTTCATGTAGTCCCATATGTTTATCTTTTCTTCTAGTTGCTTTGTTAATGGTTGGTTTTTCACCTTTAAAGATGTCTTTTAGCTTCAATGTCGTGGAGGGTTTTTCCTATATTTTCTTCAATGTACTTTTATGGATTCAGGTCTGATATTGAGATCTTTAATCCATTTTGATCTGATTTTTGTGCAAGGTGTTAGACACAGTTCTAAATTCATTTTTTTACATGTAGCTGTCCAGTTTTCTCAGCACCACTTGTTGAAGAGGCTTTCCTTACTCCAGTTTGGACTCTTTGCACCTTTATCAAAGATTAACTGATCATGTCTTTGCGGGTGGGTGTCAGGATACTCAACTCTATTCCATAGGTCCACAGGTCTGTTTTTATTCCAATACCATGCTGTTTTAATCACTACCGCTTTGTAGTACAGTTTGAGGTTGGGAAAGGTGATGCCTCCCATCTTTTTCCCAAGGATTGCTTTAGCTATCCGTGGGGGTTTATTATTCCATACAAATTTCAGGAGTGTTTGGTCAATTTCTTTGAAGAATGTCATGGGTATCCTTATAGGGACCTCATTGAATCTGTACAAAGCTCTAGGGAGTATTGCCATCTTGACAATGTTAATTCTCCCCATCCATGAGCAGGGAATGTGTCTCCATTTCCTTGTGTCCTCTTTTATTTCTTGAAGCAGTGTCTTGTAGTTCTCTTTGTATAGGTCCTTTACACACTTGGTTAAGCTGATTCCTAGGTATTTGATTTTCTGTGGCAAAATTGTGAATGGAATCGATTTCTTAATATCCCTTTCTTCTCTTTTGTTATTTGTATATAGGAAAGCCACCGACTTTGTGGTATTGATCTTGTACCCTGCCAATCTACTATACATATCTATTGTTTCTAAGAGTTTTTGGGTCGAGAGTTTAGAGTTCTTTAAGTATAATATCATGTCATCTGCAAATAATGATAGCTTGATTTCTTCCTTGCCTATCTGGATGCCCTTAATGTCCTTTTCTTCTCTGATTGCTATGGCGAGTACTTCCAGTATTATATTCAATAAAAGATGTGAGGGGAGGGCAACCTTGTCTTGTTCCTGATCTTAAGGGGAAAGCTTTCAATTTTTCCCCATTGAGAATGATACTCGCTGTGGGCTTTTGATAGATGGCTTTGACTATCTTGAGGAAGCTTCCTTCAATTCCCATTTTCTGGAGGGCTTTAATCATGAACAGGTGCTGGATCTTGTCAAATGCTTTTTCTGCATCTATTGATAGGCTCATATGGTTTTTATTTTTTCTCTTATTGATATGATGTATTATGTTGATTGATTTGCGAATGTTGAACCATCCTTGCATTTCTGGGATGAATCCTACTTGGTCATGATGTATGATCTTTTTGATGAGTCTTTTGGATTCTGTTTGCTAGTATTTTGTTGAAGATCTTAGCATCTGTGTTCATCAAGGAGACTGGTCTGTAATTTTCCTTCTTTGTGTTTTCTCTCCCTGCTTTGGGTATCAGGGTGATATATGCCTCATTGATGCTGTTTGGGAGTGTTTCTAAAAAGAAACAGCTATTTTAAATGCCCTGTGATGGGGGCATGGTCCTTACTACAAAGCTAAAATTCTTTGTTTTTAGCTCTTCTGTCTTAGGCAGAATGAAGAACCCATGGGAAAAGCAAAGTTACTTTCACCTCATTTGCACTTCCCTTACCATCCTAGCAGCACTTCCGCCATGCAAAGGGCTGGGGGTCACCCTGTGGCCTCGTTTATTCACGTGTGGGTAGCTGTACGAGGTGTCTCCATGACGTCTGAGCTTATTTCCCTGCTAAGGATGCCTGACTCCACAGGGCAAAGCACTGACCAATCCCTCCCGCACCCCAGAACATGTTGGACTTTTCATCCAGGAAGTTGCTGAAAGGTTTCATTCACATGGGCCGCAGGCTATCGAATTCCCATGTTGCATTATGCCTAGCTTTGCAGAGTTCTGGGTGTACTATATAAGTGGAGTCTATACCTGTATTGTGGGATTGTTTCTTTAAAACGCTGCAAATAATTCCAACCAGGGGCTCTGCATGAAGGCAGAATGAGGAGAGTGGGGAGCAGGGGCTTCTAGAGCAGCCTCCTATCAGTCACTCCTTTCCTCTTTCTGTCTTTCTTTCTTCAGTTCTTTTTTTTTAGGGGAGACTGGGATATTGGATCATGCCTGACTGTGCTCAGGGCTTACTTCTGCTCTGTGCTCAGGGATCGCTCCTGGTGGTGCACAAGGAACCACACGTACTAGGGATTGGACCAGAGTTGGTCCGTGCACAAGGCAAGTTCTGTCTCTGTAGCTCCTACTCACATTTTCATGGCAGTGAAATCACGCCTGATGTGAGCCAAGGGCTAGGTGAACAGAGATTTTTATTCCAATGATCCCACCTTCCCCACCCCCAGTGCTGAGTCATTGCTTGCCACTATCAGAAACTAAATAGCCAAGACCTGGCATTGACTGAGATAACTTACTCCCTTCCCAGCAGCCCCCACTCTGATGCTCACACAGGTTAAAGGTCATGTGACGTTTTGGGCACAACGTAGCAAAACTTACATACTTAAAGATTTTTCCCCATTGCTCACTGTCCTTTTTTCACTTCTAAGAAGCTGGGTGGCGATTCAGCTGAGGCCCAGCTGTCCTGACTTCCCACAGAGAAGCTAGCCCTCATTTCCATTTCCGCAGACACATGTATCCAGCGAAGTTCACCACCACTGCACACTGAAAACTCACACTCTACCTAGCACTCAGGATTTTATTTCCTAATTTTCCAATTTCTGCTAACAAAAGCCATCTCCCTCGCCTCTGTCTCATTCATCTCTGCACTGAGTCTATTTCCAGATCCAGCCGCCGCTTCTTCACGGACACCTCCAATTCACTTTTCCTTTTCATTTCTCCCACTCCACTGGCCTGCACCCCTGATCATCATCCCAGGGCTGAGGCAAGAACTTTCTAGCATATGCATTTGGATGTAATACATCCAGCTCAGCCCTATACCTGTACTTGCAGACTTATTTTCCCAGGAAGTTTAGTTGTGTTCTAAGTAATTTATTTTCATGTATGCATCTTATATATTCACTGATTTAGCCTGCTGTTGATCTGTGTCTGACTAATGATCTTTCTATATTATCAGAGTATCATACAGAGCCAGATCAATGCCAATTTTATTTCACTGCTATTGTGGAGGCGGGCTCGGGGTGAGCAGGAGGGAGATTTTTCTATGACCCAAAGAGAGAGGGAAATGTTTGGAATCTGAAAATGTTTGGAATATGAAATCTTTGGAATCTGAAACAACAGACAAGTTCCCAGGGAAGAAAAGGGGACTCCATAGACTAGGGGGCAGGGAAGATGAAGACAGCTAGTGCCCTAGTGATGGCAAGCGGGTCAAGGTTCCGATCTCCCACCAAGCTCCAGGAGTTGAGGTTTCTCTGCAGCTTGTATGAACTGGTATCAGCCTAGGAGTGAATATACTGACTGAGAGCCACAAGTCACGGAAAGATCCCAGGCTGAGTGCGGCTAACGAGACTAATAGCTGTGCAAACTGGTTTCTGATCAGATCTGAATGAACCCTGTCGACTCAGACAACAAGTTTTTCCCCGGCTGTGATTACATTGGGCTAAAAATATTAGCCCAATATCTTGAAGTGTTATATAAATTCTTACCAGTTACATAACGATCAACTGTGTGATAGTGAGAAAAACAGCTAACCACAGCTGAGCCTTATTTTCCTCTTCTATGAAATGCCACTGTCGAACACCTACCAACCAGGCTGCACAGAATGATGGCCCCGGTGACAGTGATTGCCAGGGTTGGAACATAAAATGAAACTAATGAAGCTACCATGACTGTGACCAATGGGATGAGGGAGGCCTTCTTGTCCTGGCTAGTGACCATTCTTAGTTCACTCACTTGTCCTTTTTGACCCTGGAAGTGAGTGAAACTAAATGCTATCCAGAACTAAATACTGTTTCCTGATTCTCCAGCAATCGCCTTTGACTTCCTCATCCCCTAACTCCCACCTCTCTCTCTCATGAAACAAGCTTCCAGCTCCTCCAAGAGGAAAGGGAAAACAAGGGAGAATTCTAGAAGCCTGCTTGTAGCCCACTGGAACCCTACTCCTCCCGTTTCCACACCCTTGTGTATCTGCTCTCAGGTTTTGTTGCCCCCCCCCCTCCACCAGGTAGCTGAGCCCCACAATCTGCCTTCCCAAGAACTTCCTGACAACATTGATTATTTCCACAAGACCTCTGCCTAACAACCCCAACCTCTGATAGAACCAGGAAGCAGGAACAGCTGGAATTTGGGGCTGAGTCAGCTTGAGCATTGCCAGTTTGAGGGTGCTATGTATTAAGTGGTTTGACTCCTGGATTTTGCATCAATGTTTGCCCAATATTTTTAATGGGTGATCAATGACCCCTTATGGAAAAACTTAGCACAGATCACTGGGACCAGAACTGGGGACTGGAGAGACAGTACAGTGGGTAGAGTGTGCCTTGAACGTAGTTAAGCCCCATCCCTGGCATCACCAGGGATGTACAGAATCTGCACACCAGCTCTGAGCACAGAGCCAAGAGTAAGCCCTGAACACCAACTGTGCCCCCAAAAAAAAATAGAATTGTTGGTCACTTTAGGCTTGGGACTTAAGTCTCACTACGTCCACCACCCATAATACAGCAACCACCCTCCCACAGGCCCCTGCGCACTGACGGCTGCTCACAGAGTCAAGTGCAAGCTGGCAGGCAGCACCTGCAATAGTAGCAGTGTGTGGTTTCCCCAAACACCAGCCACATCCACATGCAAGAATACTGCAGGGCTCCCTAAGGCCTGTGCCGTGGTCTCTAACTTGATAAGGTTGGCTCTGGGGATGGAGGTCAAGCCTCTGGCATCCTTCCTGCTCTTTACCTCACTATCTCCCTGATGCCTACTGGCCACCTGTGTTCCTCACCCTCACCAGCTCCTGTCAGTGCCTCTGGCTTTCTTGGCATCTCCAAGAAC
>JAJIBD010007167.1:0-93806 GCA_021461705.1 Cryptotis parvus | reverse complement strand
ATATATAGTAAATTATTAGGTATATTGAAAATCTCAGTTGCATAAATAATATCATATAAAATATTACTCTAATTACTAGGAAATACCATATTCTTGTGATCAAGTGCGTTTGAGGTAATTTAGGTTTTCCAAAAGAACCAAAGTTTAAGTTTTATTGTTTCATTACTACCCAGGAATGTCTACTGTTATTTTTGTAATTTTTGGAACACATAAGTACATAACTTATTTGCATCTTTTGAGTGCACTGAAAATATAAAATTTATGGTATATATGTGTGTATATGTATGTATATATACATATATAATATGTAAATATATATGCATATATATGTGTGTTAGTTGCTTTTGCTATTTTTAGGGATGAAGGCAAAGCAGCCTGTAGAGAAGATAAAATGTCCTCTTGATGCAGGGGTTATATAATAATACAAGCGTAGGTTCAAAAGCTAAATGAGTAAATTGTGGTTTTTCTCTGTCATCCAATTGGACTGCCATGATTATCACTGAGAGAGATAACACAGATGTTATTTCCAAGTAGATTGGAAAGAGCAAGCAAATATACTTACTGGTATGTGGAAAAGACAGAGTATAAGGTTGACTCAGTTAATGGCAGAAAGTTAGATGCTCAAACTGAAAAGTAGAAAATATATATTTTTATATAAAATATTTTATATATAAAATATTATTATATTATTTTATATATATATTATTTTATATATAAAATCCAGGTCTTGGGCACTCTGGATCCCGATTTTAAATGAGGATTGGAGTTGCCATTTACTTAGAGTATTGGATTGTGCTTTGATTTGGTGAGGAATGGAGAAGAGAGAATAGAATAAATTATAGAAATGTAGATAGATTTTATGATGTACTTTTTTCCACATGAAAAATAAAACAATGCTTACAAAACGTATACTAAAATTTATTAATGATATAATCATTAAGTAATATATTTTATGTATAAAATTATGTTATGGAACAAAGTTCTAAGGTTTCCAATTTCCTGTAATGTGTAACAGCTTTGATTAAATCACAGTACCACTGTCTCACTGTCTTCCCATTCATCGATTTGCTCGAGAGGGCACCAGTAACATCTCCATGTGCCCTGTCTCATGCAAGTAGAGACCAAGGGCACCTGCTTGCTCCAGTAACATAGAGAGCCTCAAACCATTCCATCACATCATGGGAATGAGGTCTATAATTGTTACTGGTATTTAGCATATCAAATAAGACACGGGTAGCTTGCCAGGCTCTGCCATGCAGGTAGCATACTCTTGTAGTCATCTCTAAATCCAAAATTTATTGATGAACCCATGAGAGCCAGGCTGTGAGAGGCTCGTCTGCTGGGTGGAGTTCTGACGAGGGGGAAGTCTAAATGTGGAAAATGGAGCTCCTCATGGAATGGGGGGGTCGTCTGGCTTGTTGCGAGGCTCTGCTGGGGTGGCAGGCTAGGGGCTAGAACCTGCCATCCCCTGCCGGGCGCCTCGTGAGTGGCTGGGCACAGGGAGAGCCAGTAGGTTTCTGCCTCATGTCTGTGAGTCTCTGGATGAGCATACCTGAGCCAGTTTTAAAAAAGACTGCTGCAGGGTGGATCTCGATAAGCCGGGCTGTCATAGGCTGGTCTGCTGGGTGGAGTTCTGACGAGGGGGAAGTCTGGATGTGAAAAGTGGAGGACCTCATGGAGTAAATATAGAAGAAGTCCATAAATAATATAATTTTCAATCCAAAGGATATGTTTATTCAATAACTATGAAACCTAGCATCACGACCAGAAGCAGTTCTTTTACGGCATCATTTTATTTTTAAACTTGTTTTTAGACTCCTTAACTTGCACATTCCTATTTTATTCCTATTGCTGCATCTTTCTCTTGTTTGGAAATACATATTTATAGTACTTTTGATCCTCGTAGAAATTGTTAATGTGAAATTGTACTGAACAATAAAAAAGAAAATGTGAAGGTAAAAATTTTTTCAAATTATATCTTTGTTCATTGAAGACTACCTAACCATAAAAGAGACCATCTCATAATATCAGTCAGACAAAATAGCTCTTTACAAAGGAAATATTAAGTTTTTCATCCACAGAAGTTGCTCACGGGCTATACTTTTTTTCTGAGGACACTGTTTAATCACTCACACAAATAAGAATACCTAGCAGAGAGCAACATTTAGCAAATAGTTAACTTACAAATTATAATTAGAATATATCCTGATTTGAAATAACCTCTTCATAGGAACATATATATATATATACTATACTATGCCTGCGACCTACAAATATAATCAGTTATATGTAGCTAAAATGGATCTTGATTTCAGGTGACACCTTAAGGGGTAGAGAATTTGAAGTAGACATATAATTTAGAATTTTTTAAAATTTGAATAACTGTGAATTACAAAGTTACAAAGATATCTTTGATTGAGTTTCAGGCTTACACTGTTCCAAGACTAATCTCTTTACAGTGTCTGCTACAGGTACCCTTCCGAGAATGTCTGTTTTCCTTTGAGCCCCTAGCCTGCCTCTGTGTAGACACTTCCCCCCTCACCATGGTCCTAGTGTTCCTGCCCCTAATTTATTCCACTGCACCTCCACTTCAGGGGCAAGCTTCCTACTGAACTAGTTCTCTGCTCTTTATTTGTGTTGCCTTTGGGCATTTGATATCACCTGTTAAATTTCTTTATATCCAGCATATGAGATAGCTTATCAAAAATATGTTAATTCAGAAATTCCTTGACATAAAAAATGTTAATCTAGCAGTAGTCAGAGGTGGACTTTTGTGCATTAAGCTAGTGATGAAAAGGGATTTATTTGATCAAAGAAAAGTTAAGGAAAGGAAATGTCAATTGATATAATTAAAATAATTTATTTAACTTCAAGATAAAGAGATAAAGAGGAAAAGAGAGATTACCTGCAATTTTTCCAGGGGTATACAGAAAAGGAACTACTTTGGAAAACTATGTTTTAAGTTTAGTGTTGGAGAAATTAGTGAGTAGACTTCAAGTGAATAGCCTTCTGGAAAAAAAAGACGTCTGAGTCTCTGAAGGAAAGAGTTTTGTGAGAGTCAGAGATATGAATGATGTAGAGTTCTGCGTAGAATTAGTTAACCATGAAGTAGGTGGATATACATTGAAAATGAATCAGGAGGAAGAGATGAGTGACAGATCTTTAAACACATTGGCAGAATGGAAGTATCGTTATTTTTTTTTAACTATTTCATTTCCTGTTTTTATTTTTTTTAAATTTTTTATTTTTACAATTACAAAGATATACAATTAAAAAGTTCATATTTGGGTTTTGGTCATACAGTGTAGCAGCACCCATCCTGCCACCAGTGCCCATCTCCCACCACCAACGTCCCCGGTTCCCTCCCCCTCCCCCAGCCCTCCTCCATGGCAGGTTCTTTATTTCTTTCCATTTCTCTATCTTTCTCTTTTCCTTCCTCTCCAGACTATGGATTACAGAACATACATTAAAGGGTTGTCTTGTGTATCCTTTTGCCTCTATTTAATGCTCAGTTCTAGGTTGGCACTAGTACCCTCACAATTGTTAGCACATTGTTCCATTTTCTGTCTTACCTAGCCTCTGACTCCCACACGTTTGTGATAATTTCCACCTTTGACAGGACCTCCTGATGTATGTTTCACTTGACCTTGGATATTGGTATCATAATATGTACCTATATATTTATGTTATGCAGATAAATGCAGTCATTCTGTAACTGTCTCTCTCCTTCTGGCTAATTTCGCTCAACATAATCTTCTCCATGTCCATCCATTTGTAGGCAAATTTTATAACTTCATTTTTCCTAACAGCTGCATAGTATTCCATTGTGTAGATGTACCAAAGCTTTTTATCCAGTCATCTATTTTCGGGCACTCTGGTTGCTTCCAGATTCTGGCTATTGTGAATAATGCTGCTATGAACATAAAAGTAGGGATGGTGTTTCCGCTGCGTATTTTTGGTTTCCCAGAGTAGATTCCCAGGAGTGGTATGGCTGGGTCAAATGGGAGTTCAATTTCTAGTCTTTGGAGGAATGTCCATATTGTTTTCCAGAAAGGCTGTACCAGCCGGCATTCCCACCAACAATGGATGAGTGTCCCCTTTTCCCCACACCCACGCCAGCACTTGTTGTTCTTGTTCTTTTGAATATGTGCCAGTCTCTGTGGTGTAAAGTGGTATCTCATTGTTGTTTTGATTTGCATCTCTCTGATGATTAGTGATGATGAGCATTTTTTTCATATGTTTTTTGGCCATTCAATTTCTTCCTTGCTGAAGTTTCTGTTCATTTCTTCTCCCCATTTTTTGATGGGGTTGTTTGTTTTCTTCTTGTAAAGTTCTACCAGTGCCTGATATATCCTGGATATTAACCCCTTATCAGATGAGTATTGGGTGAATATTCTTTCCCATTCTGTGGACTGCTTTTGTATCTTAGTCACTGTTTCTTTTGAGGTGCAGAAGCTTTTTAGTTTCATGTAGTCCCATATATTTATCTTTTCTTCTAGTTGCTTTGTTAGAGATGTTTCATCTTTGAAGATGCCTTTAGCTTCAATGTCATGGAGGGTTTTTCCTATATTTTCTTCAATGTACTTTTATGGATTCAAGTCTGATATTGAGATCTTTAATCCACTTTGATCTGATTTTTGTGCATGGTGTTAGACACAGGTCCAAATTCATTTTTTTTACATGTCGCTGCCCAGTTTTCCCAACACCACTTATTGAAGAGGCTTTCCTTACTCCATTTTAGACTTGTTGCACCTTTATCAAAGATTAAATGATCATGTGTTTGAGGTTGGGTGTCAGGATACTCAATTCTATTCCATAGGTCCACGGGTCTGTTTTTATTCCAATACCATGCTGTTTTAATTACTACTGCCTTGTAGTACAGTTTGAAGTTGGGTAAGGTGATCCAGATAGGCAAGGGAAGAAGTCAAGCTATCATTATTTGCAGATGACATGATATTATACCTAGAGAACCCTAAACTCTCTACCAAAAAAACTCCTAGAAACAATAGACGCATATAGTACAGTGGCAGGATACAAAATCAACACGCAAAAGTCGGTGGCTTTCCTATATACAAATAACGAAAGAGAAGAAAGGGATATTAAGGAAACAATTCCATTCTCAATTGTGCCACAGAAAATCAAATACCTAGGAATCAACTTACCCAAGTGTGTAAAGGACCTGTACAAAGAAAACTTCAAGACATTGCTCCAAGAGATAAAAGAGGACACAAGGAAATGGAAACACATTCCCTGCTCATGGATGGGGAGAATCAACATTGTCAAAATGGTAATACTCCCTAGAGCTCTATACAGATTCAATGCAGTCCCTATGAGGATACCCATGACATTCTTCAAAGAAATTGACCAAACAATCCTGAAATTTTTTATGGAACGATAAACCCCCCAAGGATAGCTAAAGCAATCCTCGGGAAAAAGGAAGTATCCTTATTTTAAACACATATGTTTGGTTTACTTTGAAGGATATTTTAGGAGCCTTTCTCCTTATCATCACTTCATGAATATCATTCCAGAATTTAGTTCGAATTTGGTGTTTCTGTCTCTTTATTTGTTCGATTTATTTGAATAAATTTTTTATATTGTTATTTGCTGTTTTTATTCTTAGGATTTGGGGCCACATCTGGCAGTACTTAGGGCTTACTCCTTACTCTCCTAGCATTCTCAGGAATCACTGCTAGCATTCTCAGGGGGACCATATGGGGTGTCAGGGATCAAACCTGGGTGGGGCATGTGCAAGACAAGTAGGTTACCTGCTATAGTTTCTCTCTAGGCCCATATTTCATTAATAAGTTTTAGAACTAAGGTTTCATTTCAACCACCTTTTGGAGTAATATTACTAAACTTTATTCAGATTGAATCATATTTTAGGGACTGGAGAGAGAGCACAATGGATAAGATGCTTGTCTTGAATGTGTTCAGTCTGGGTTCATGTGCACCGCAAACAGTTCCTGACAAGGAGTGATCCCTGAGTAATTCCTGATTAACCTGAGTAAATTAAGGATTACTCAGGAGTAAACTCTGAGCACAGCCTGTTGTACTCCCCCCCACACACACACAAACAAAATATGCCTAACTACTGTGGTGATTTAGCACAATTAAGACAATTGCTTTGGCATCTTTAACCTTCAGAGAATGAGAGGGTCGGTGGCTAGTTTAGGTAACAAGGTAGCCTGAGAAGAGCTCCATTGACTTTTAGTAGGTTCAGCTTCCATATACATCATTCCTAGTCATGCACACTATGCAATGAGTTAGTACAAAAAAAAAAAAAAAAGAATACTGTTAGCACATTTCCGGGTATGTGGAATGGAAGCTAGATAAGTAGCAGCTTTGAGATTCTGGGGCTGCTCTGCTCTTCCTCGACAGGACTGTCCATGTGGGCTGTCTGTGTTATGGTTCCCATCAGTCTGTTCAAGCCTGTTTTTTTTTCGAGCAGAATGATTTTTGCTTAGGCCAGTGCTTTCACTTGAGCTTGTTAATCCAGGATACTGTCGATATTTTAGGGTCTGCAGTTTCAGGGTGATTTCCCACAAAATTCCTCCTATTTTTACACTTAGACTTGTTTCACTTGTGTTCCTGCTGTTCATCGATTTGCTCGAACAGGCACCAGTAACGTCTCCATTTGTTGCGAATGAGGCCCATTATTGTTACTGTTTTTGGCATATTGAATACACCACAGGTAGCTTGCCAGGCTCTGCTGTGGTTCTGGGTTCATCCCAGGGGACAAAGTCTTTTTCTGTGGCAGACCATCAACCATCCAGGGCCCACAGAGCAGAGCTCTGGGTGTAGACCAACCTATCTTCTGTCAGCCACCTGCCGACACAGCTGGACACCACAGTCACACCTGCAACCCATCGAGGGTCAGAATGTTAGTAGTGTAGAATCATATTATATATCCAAAAGACAAAGTCAGCAACCACTGTAAGCAGGAGATCTAATTATATTAATATTACTAAATTTAATTTTCAGTGAATTTTCTTCATTACTAAGCTTGCAAATTCCTAATGAACATGTCATTTACTTTACATAGTTTATGATTATTTATTAGCCTGTAGTTTGTCATAAAAAGTGATGCTTTTGTGACTCCAGTCATGTATAAATTGGAATTGGTTTCTATTAATTCTTAAAGCCATTTGATACACCTTGGGGAGCCCTGCATTATCCCAGTCTTTAACAATGGTGAGCTGAACATTTGGTTTCTATCTACAATCTTAGAATCACTTGGATAAATATATTTTGGGAATCATTCTTTGTGGTCCTCAGGAGCCATATGTGATTCAGGGATGTAACTGTTTCATCCTCCGCCAAAGGCAAGGGACTTAACTGCTGCACTATCTCTCTGACCCTCACCTGGAGAAATATATCACTTGATCACTTGATCACTTGAATCTCAAGTTATTCGTCAATTTGCTCAAGTGAGTGCCAGTAACATTTCCATTGGACCCTATCATGTGCCAATGTAGCCCAATGGCATCTAGTTGATTCAGGAATATGAAGAGCCTCAAACCATTCCTTCAGGGTCTTGACAAGGAAGTCTGACCATCTTGTAGGTGGGCGGCCACGTGATCTTTTGACATCCCGTGGGATCCAATCAGTAACAGCTCTAGTCCAGCAGTCATCTCCAAATTGCATTACATGTCCAGCCCATCTGATTTTCGATGCCTTGGCATTCGAGACAGCGCCCCTGATTCTGGAATAGCGACGGAGATCAGAACTCCGGATTCCTTCTCTCACTTGAGTGAGGCGTGATATTCCAAGCATAGCTCTTTCGATTCCTCTCTGGAAGACACGAATAGCAATCTCATCCTGCAAAAACTAATATTATATTATTCTGTTTCATACAGACAACATTCCATGCTTTGACTTAGATATTATAATAAATATGTTTAATTCTGTTATCAAATTTAATACTAGCTCATAGGTAATTTTTATGCTGCAGACCCTTATTTTTTCTTTATCTTTTGAAAATATATTACATATAATAAATTATTCTTGAAACATTAAATTGCACAATAGTTTAGTTCAATGTTATCAAACTTTTCCCTTATAAAATTGTTTCCTACCTGTGGCAAAACTGCCTCATTCTCCGTGTCTTACCTGTTAGCCTCTAGATTTGTATCATGACCCCCATTTGTGTGATTTTAACTGTTGCCCTTTTGGTACATCTGGAGGCCCATAGCAGGGCAGCATGGTTCCTGCCTCAGAAGCTGATTCAAATGAGCTTTGCATTTGCAAACTGAACTCTGCCATTTATGAGAACGTGGCTGAGCAGCTGAATTATTTTTGCTTATTTTCTTTCTTTGAAAGAGAAAGACTATCATGAGATTGTTGTATCACTGAATATTATTGCAAAATATACTAAAATTTTTTTCTAAATGCTTTTTCTTTAAATATTACTTTATAAAGTATTAATGTGAATCTAGTCACTTAATATGGCTTATCGTCTCACTTTTTTTTTCTTTCTGGGTCACACCTAGCAATGCTCAGGGGTTACTCCTTGCTCTGTACTCAGGAATATTCCTGGCGGTTCTCTGGGGACCACATGGGATGCTGAGGATCAAACCCAGGTCTGCAGTGTACAAGGCAAATGCCCTAACCGCCTATACTATTTGTGAACTTGGATAATGTGGAATTTAATTCAATAAATATATAAATAAAGAGACTTTCAGTTTTTAATCGTGAGTTCTCTATGTATTATATATGAAGATTTGATGTAGTTTAAATTAGTGTCAACAACTCAAGTCTATTAATGGCAACAGAACTGTCCTTTCACTCAACTTTGAATAGAAAATACAAAAAATCATTAAATTGCAGATACTTATTCTTATTAATTTCATTTTCTCAGTTGTTTTGCTGCGAACAAATACAGAAGTATTACTTCTGGGCCGGAGCGATCAGCCCAGCGGGTAGGGTGTTTTGCCTTGCACGCGGCCGGCCTGTGCCGGCCTGGGTTCGATCCCCCGGTGTCCCATATGGTCCCCCGAGCACCGCCAGGAGTAATTCCCTGAGTGCAGACCCAGGAGTAACCCCTGAGCATTGCCGGGTGTGACCAAAAAAGCAAAAAAAAAAAAAAAGAAGAAGAAGTATTACTTAAATACAACCCATTTTCTACCAGATATTATAAAGCAAAATTTGATGTTCTATTGCAATACTAGATAGCATAGTATTTTCTTTTTATCAAATTTGTTTTGTTTTAATTTAGCACATATTTTTCTCTTTGTAAAATAATCCATTTTGAAGTTACATTAGGCCTAAAGGAAGCTATATGTATACTTTGATTAATATTGCAAAGGAAGCAAATAAATCTTTGAAATCGTTAGATTTTTTTTAACCTGTCACCAATAACATACTGTACACAGCTCACTGTATTTTTTAGGAAATTGTACCTTAGTTTTTCTGGTGGGCCTCTGCCTCCCCGCCACCAGAGATCCCTGCGCTCCAACAAGCTGCAGAAGTCCCAGCCAGGGTGACCCATCAGGCAGGGCTGGCTCTCACCCCTTCATAGTCTGCCTTGTCCCTGGGGGTGGGCAGGGGCACCTACTAATGGGGCAGCCGGCCCCTTCTGGGTGGTGTTGTAGCGCTCCTGGGCTTACCGCTGCTGCTCCAACACCTGGGCCAGGACCTGGAGCGAAGCGGGAGTGCCGCCGGGGGCTCTCTTGGCGGTGCGGGCGTTGTGGCTAATGAAGTTCACACCTAGGCCTGGCCCCTTGGTGTTGGCACCTTGTGGGATGGGCTGAGGACTGGGGCCACGGGGTGGAGGGAGCCCAGGACCACAACGGGAATGTGCCCGCAGGGAAGTGGGCACGCTCTGTCCCAGGAGTAAGGCCAGGCTCCTGCAGAGAGTCCTTGACCGGGACTCCACCTTGTTGCACTTGGGTGAGCGCCACAGAGCCTTCAGGGGCGGGGCTGGCCCTGCTCCCCGGCTGCGCTCCTGCTCACCAAAACGCCTCTGGATCCCCTGAGAGACACATATGGGGGCAGAGCTGCTACTGGCTCTCACTGTGCCCAGCCACTCATGAGGTGCCCGGGGGGATGGCAGGTTCTAGCCCTGGCCCGCCACCCCAGCAGAGCCTCACAACAAACCAGGCGACCACCGACTCCATGAGGACCTCCATTTCACACATCCGGACTTCCCCCTCAGAACTCCACCCAGCAGACCAGCCTATCACAGCCCAGCTTGCACGGCCACTTGTGGCTGCGCGGTTCATCAATAAATGCTGGGTTTGAGATGACTACAAGAGTATGCTACCCACACGGCAGAGCCTGGCAAGCTACCCGTGTTGTATTTGATATGCCAAATACCAGTAACAATTATAGACCTCATTCCCATGACCTGATGGAATGGTTTGAGGCTCTTTATGTTCCTTGAGCAAGCAGGTGCCCTTGGGCTCTACTTGCATGAGACAGGTCATATGGAGATGTTACTGGTGCCCGCTCGAGCAAATTGACGATGAACGGGAAGACAGTGACCTTAGTTTTGTTCAACTTCTAGGTATTCTCTTGCCATTTTAAATTACTAAAACATTTAATGCAGGAGCCGGAGCGATAGTCCAGCGGGCAGGGCGTTTGCCTTGCACTCGGCCGACCTATGCTGGCCCGGGTTTGAACCCCGGCATCCCATATGGTCCCCTGAGCACAGCAGGAATGATTCCAGAGTGCAGAGCTAGGAGTAACCCTTGAGTATCCCGGTGTGACCCAAAAAGGAAAAAAAAAAGGTAATGCGAAAAGAATAGAATATTTAACAATATAGTATTCAAATATTTGCATATATATTTTATTAAGAATACTCTGAGAACTTGTTAAAGACGGTAGTCTGTATTTCCAAAACATTTATTAGAAAGTTTACAGATAGAATTAAAGATAAACTATAAGCATACAATGATGCATAGTAAAGTTGAATGTTAAAATGACCTGCTAATTGCACTTCATTGATAAAGCCTAAAATAAGAATATTACTTTTATCAAGTTAGCAATTAAAAAATAACAATATCTTATAGACAGTTGAGGAAATTATTTTTTTTGACCTGTTTGTAACAACGACATTCAGTGACTGACTATTGGGCACTGATTCTTGGGAACATTTTAGATAATACTCTGTCACTACAGATTTTTCATTGGTATCTCCTGTCTTTTGTCTATTGCCCCAGGCCACAAAAATTGATTAATTAAAATTACTACATGGATTTAGTTGAGAAACTTTCATGAAAAGTCTGTTTCTTGAACTACTATGGTATTCTAAAAGAACAATCACTAATTTGTTTTATTAAATCTTAAAACATCCATTTCCCCCTCTAAATCTTATGAATACTAAGAAAAATCTACATATTTCCATTAAGTTTAAGCATGTTTATTAATAGAAGAAAGATGAAGTTAGAGAAACCAAGAATAATATTAAAAGAAGTCCTGAAGTGATAACCCTGGATGCTTCCTGTTTAAGGTAATATGGCGAAGAGCTGTAAGAGATTGATAGAAAAGTTACAAGAAAAATGATGAATTCATATCCCGATTTCTTAAAGTGTATTGGATATCTTTTATTATAGACTTTCAATGTAGTTATTTATTCAGGTCTGAATAAATAACTAAATATGTTACTTATTCAGGTCTGAATAAATAACTACATTGGAAAAGAACAGATATGTGGAAATGAAAGCCAAGAATTGGAATCATACATGTATAGAGGTCTAAATAAATAATACTGTTAACTCCCAACTCTATATTGAAATCAGAATCAATACTGACAGAAATGAGTCATATTTGCAATATGTTTTGAAGCTTAAAATACAAAACTGTTTTATTATTTCTTCATTCTAGAGTTTTATTTTTAATTTTATTACACCACTGTGATATATAATTACAAAGATGTTCATGATTGTGTTTCATTCATAGTATTCCAGTGTCTTTTCCTCCACAAGTGCACATTTCCTAACACTAATGTCTCCAGATTACCTCCCATCCTCCCCCAGCTTGCCTGGGAATCATAGGTTGTTTTACATTGGAAAGAACAAGGATTGGAATCATACATGTATAGAGGTCTAAATAAATAATACTGTTAACTCCCAACTCCTATACTGAAATCAGAATCAATACTGACAGAAATGATAAAATATCAAGGAGTTAAGAAATCTTAATGAATGAGATTAAAGTTGAATTGACAGAATATTATTTAGGTTATGAATATTGAAGGTAATATATATTTCTGAGTTGATATTAAATATCTAAATAAAATCCTGCTAGATAGGTAGGTTTCTCTAATGCTTCTTAATTACCATAAGCATAAGAAGCATTCTCTCAATGCTTCTTAATTACCATATTCTAATTACTAGATCACTCTGTCATCTTGACATTATATCAGACTCTCTAAAACTAATATGAGAATTCCTAAATGCATGTATGGCAAACCAAAATGTGTAAGAGTAGGGAGGGAGAGAGAGACAGACTGTGAGAGAAAGAGAGAGAAAAAGCGAGAGAAAGAGAGAGAAGAGGAAAAGTGCTTGCTGTAGAGGCAGGCTGGGGAGGATGGGAGGTAATCTGGAGACATTGGAGGAAAAGACACTGGAATACTATGAATGAAACACAATCATGAACATCTTTGTAATTGTATATAACAGTGGTATAATAAAATTAAAAATTAAACTCTAGAATGAGGAAATAATAAAATAGTTTTGTTTTTTAAGCTTCAAAACATAATACAAATAAATATGTTTCTCTATGGGTTCTGGAATTTATATTATGTTTATAGTTCATAATGAAGATTGAATGGCAATATAAACATTTAGGAAAACAAAAAAAAACAAATACAATAGATACCGATAGCTGAATGATACTGCTATCAATTAAGCAAACGTAAGGAGAACTTATATTTATGTGCATACATATAGTACTTTAGATTATGCCCATAAAATATCATCCTATTCATATTTCATTCATATATCTTTTGGATTTTTTAATTAAAAATACAGAGACATCTGTATTGTAGGGTTCTACAGAGTAATTTACCAAATGAAAATGTATCTTAAGGAAAAAAAATAGATAAAATTCTGGTTATGTACAGAGAATAATATAGAAAACAAATCCAATCCTTCCACTCAAAATATAGATAGATGTTATAACATACTATATTTCTTCTCCATATGTTGAGAGAAACTTACATACATGAATTTAAAATAAACAGGAAGAGCTTTTGTTGTATTCAAGAACAGACTTATCAAACATAGCTTTATAAAATCTCTATATTGGGAATTTCAACAGGAGGCTGAATACGAAATGCAAGAAGCAAAGTACTTAAATATCTGCCACATGAATATGTGAAAAATCTATAATTTACAAGTTTTAAGTCATTCATTTCTTCATAAAATAAGGTGCAAATGTTTCTAAGATAATAAGAAAATATTATTTGAAAGTATTTTGTATGTATTATATAATGTTAGAACACTATATAATACATAAAAATACATTTTGTATCTATTATATAGTGTTACTACAGCTATGCTTTAGAATTTCTTTTTACAAAAAATCAGTTGTGGGTACAATCATCAACAGAAAAATGCATATATTAGAGTGATATCGAATCATTGAAGGGAAATCAGAATAACAAATTATACATAAAAACGTATAATGGGGCCAGATCGATAGTCCAGTGGTGGGGCGTTTGCCTTGTATGCAGCTGCCCTGTTCTGGCCTGGGTTCGATCCCCGGCATCCCATATGGTCCCCGAGCACTGTCAGGAGTAATTCCTGAGTGCAAAACCAGGAGAAGCGAGTGTATCACCCGTTTCACGGGTGTGACCCAAAAATTTTAAAAAAAGTAGAGTGTATTTGAGAATGATGAATCTTATGGGTAGATATAGAACACAGGCAGTGTGTTGGACAGAGCATTTCAAATCTCGTGGGATGGGGAATAAAGAAAACATGATTAATGAGATGTAGCATGAGAGCAGATTTGCATCTATGTGCAGTCTGAAACAGAAAGGAGTTTCTCCACAATGTAGATAAACAGATTGATGAACTCTGTGCATATCTCATCATGACAATATTTCAATTCAAGAAGGGTTTCTGGTTAGCCTAGTCTGGACATCATTTTTATAAGTGTGTTTACATTTGTTTTCTTCCTGACTGACCCAACTTCTGACTGAAAGTTTACTATAGTGAGATAATTGTCCATTATATACATCTATGTTTCTTCTGATTCTAGTTCCTTTTTTGTACCTACTTTTGCCATTTTCTGTTTGGTACAAGATCTCATACATTCTTTTGAGTTCAGTACAAAATATCTTTTATGGCTGTCTCACAGTCCCCAGTTAGATTCACCAATTACCCTTGTTGTTGGGATTCCACAATAGTCACTATCACAATCTTTGTGTTCATCATCTATTTGTTCGAGCTGGCACCAGTAATATCTCCATATGTCCTGTCTCATGCTAGTAGAGCTCAAGGGCATCTGTTTGCTCCAGGAACAAAAAAGAACCTCAAACATTATATTAAGTCATAGGAATGACCTAATATAATTATTACTGGTATTTTGGCATATTAAATACGACATGGGCAGCTTGCCAGGCTTGCCGTGCAGGTTGCATACTCCAGTAGTCACCTCTAAATACAGCATTTATTGATGAACCGCGTGGCGCTGAGCTGTGATAGGCTCGTCTGCTGGGTGGAGTTCTGACGAGGGGGAAGTCCGGATGTGGAAGATGGTGGCCCTCATGGAGTGGGGGGGGAGATCATCTGGCTTGTTGCGAGGCTCTGCTAGGGTGGCGGGCCAGGGCTAGAACCCGCCATCCCTCCCAGGTGCCTCGTGAGTGGCTGGGCACAGGGAGAGCAAGTAGCAGCTCTGTCCCATGTCTGTGAGTCTCTGGATCAGCATACCTGGGCCGGATTGAAAAAAAAACTGCTGCAGGGTGGGTGTTGATGATCCGGGCTGTGATAAGCTGTCTGCTGGGTGGAGTTCTGATGAGGGGGAAGTCTGGATGTGGAAGATGGCGGCCCTCCTGGAGTGGGGGAGGTCGTCTGGCTTGTTGTGAGGCCTTGCTGGAATGGCGGGCCAGGGCTAGATCCCGCCATCCTTCCCCGGTGCCTTGTGAGTGGCTGGGCACAGGGATAGCAAGTAGCAGCTCTGCCCCATGTCTGTGAGTCTCTGACACAATAGTATAGATATTATATAGTGTGAGAATGGTTAGAAGAGACCCTTAGCAAAGCTGGCACTATGTGGTGGGTGTGGTGTTAGATTGCATGAAACCCTATGATGAACAGTATTGTAAATAACAGTGCTTTCAGCTTAAAAATAATGTGTATCTGTCTGTTCATTATATTATGAGTCCTTAAAGTTAACATGTATTTTTTAAATTAAATTTTGAGATGACTACAAGAGTATGCTACCTGAATGGCAGAGCCTGGCAAGCTACCCGTGTTGTATTTGATATGCCAGATACCAGTAACAATTATTGACCTCATTCCCATGACCTGATGGTTTTGAGGCTCTTTATGTTCCTGGAGCATGCAGGTGCCCTTGGGCTCTACTTGCATGGACAGGTCATATGGAGATGTTACTGGTGCCTGCTCGAGCAAATCGATGATGAGCGGGAAGACAGTGATACAGTGAAATCTCCATGAAAAAGACATGAAAAAATCATGAGTAACAAAGTTACTTATGATTGGGTTTCCATCATACACCCTTCCAACACCCATCCTCTACCAGTGCGCACTCTCAACAGCAATGTTCCCAGATTCCGTCCACCTCCAACCTGTCTCTAGACAGGCACCTCTCTCTCTCTCTCTACTCTCTCTCTCTGATTGGGTTTCAGTTATACACTGTTCCAACACCCATCTCTACACCAGTGTGCATATCTCAACAGCAATGTCCCCAGATCCCTCAACCTCCAGCCTGTCTCTAGATAGGCACCTCTCTCTTTATCTCTCTCTCTTTCTCTCTCTCTGTGACTCTCTTTCTCCCTCTCTCCCTCACTCTTTCTTTGCCTCTCTCACCTTGTGGTTTACAAAACAGAGACTGAAGGATATGGCATGTATTTTTTTTTAATTTTTTTATTTTTACAATTACAAAGATATACAATTAAAAAGTTCATATTTGGGTTTGGTCATGCAGTGTAGCAGCACCCATCCCGCCACCAGTGCCCATCTCCCACCACCAACGTCCCCAGTTCCCTCCCCCCTCCCCCAGCCCTCCTCCATGGCAGGTTCTTTATTTCTTTCCATTTCTTAAGGTAAATGTATTGTGTGTGCTTAATTTTTATCTGGTAATATAAAGGGCACCTGAGCTTATTCCAAATATTACAGTGCATTTTGTTTTAAAATTTGTATTGAAAATAAACTAAATTAACTTAAATTGTAACTGTAAAACAGATTTTCTGAAAAATTGTTACCATTAAGTGCTTTCTTTCTATGGTTAAAATTCTTCCCAAATTTTAGACGTCTAAAGTTACTCTTGTTTAATGGCATTAGAGATCCAAAAGGCATTAGGATCACTGCACTTTATGTGAAACTATAAAATTGAGATAGTCAGTTTTATCTCTGATGCTATACATAATTATGCTTTGCAGATGAACCTCAAATCTCTTTTCCCATTAATATTTTAGTCAAAGCTTTCACTATTGTGTACTAGATCCCTATTAACCTATAAAGATAAAGGACTATAGTTTGGAGTCATAAATTCCGAGTATTAGCTACTTTTTCAACCTATTGGACAGGTGACATAATTTAATATGACATGTTCATATATAGAAGGTAGTATAATAAATACTAGCATTACAGATTATTGTTAAGGCCAAATTATATGTTTATCATTTTTTGATCATGTACAAATGCAAAACGGGTATACCCACAGTATCATTTTGTTAATATTTTAAGTAAAGCTTCAACTCTTTGAATTAAAACCTTGTTTCTAAAGATAATAATCTGTAGTAACTGCCAATGCACATTGCCCCTGGGGATTGAAGTTGAGCTTTCAGTTTTTGTGTTGCTGGGTGTAGTTTATTTTAGACTTTCTCTTGTGAAATAGAAATATGAGGTCTTTGTTTTTTCTAGTAATTTCTGTGCTTTAGAACAAATGTTGAAAATGTAGGCTATCACATGCCATGTCAAGTGATGATACAGAAAATCTAATAAGAATCAGAGAAGGTTCGATTTAAAAGATGACCAAGTGAGGTCTAAGGAACATCATGACTTAGGAAACAGTATGCAGGGATGGAGGATTTTTATCACTCAAAAGATACTTTCCATTTGAAAGATAATGGATAGATTAAGTTTCCACAATACATTTCTTTAGTGACACCTATTTGTTTGTTTTGTTTTTTTTTTTTTTGGCTTAGAATTACTTGCTTTTGTTTTTTTGTGACAAAGTTATTTAGTTATTGCCTTCATGGACTAACTTTTAGCTCTAATTGATGAATTGTAAGAATTCCATAGAACTTTGTTGCATCAAATAAGTTAATTGAAGATTAGCTCTTAGTAATGATGACCTTTAGCTTATTGCTCCTTTAGGCCATATGCTTGCCTCAAAATTTCTAAACTCAGACTTAATACATTGCAATGTCAAGGCTGATATCCATCTGCAGTTAATTAATGGTTTATCTGTCACTCAGAAACTGTAAAATGAAATGAACCTTTAACTAACACTACAATAAATGTGACTGGTTCCTTTTTAAAATTTTTATTTCATGCCTGCTCTGGAGCTAGGAGAGGGGGAATGTGGGGACTTGTTGGTGGGAATGGGGCACTGGTGAAGGGGTGGGTGCTGGAACAATATAAGACTGAGACCCAATTATGAACATCTTTGTAATGTTGTTCTCATAATGGTATAATAAAAATAATTTTTTATTTCAAATTATAGTTGGTTCCATTTAATAATTTTCATTACTAATGGGGAGTTATTTATATGTTGTTCCTGATTTACAAAATTTTCAAGTACTAATAATACTTTTTTGTTTTCAATCTTTATTTTTATGCTCATAGTTAAAACTCATTAGGACATACAGAGCAACACTTTCACTTATAAAATATCTGCTTTTATGTGACAATATATTTGCAGTTTTGAAAAATATATGTTCATTTAAGTAATGATAAGTTAAACTGTTGTGACAATTGCTGAGTGATAGTATAGTGGGTATAGTATTTGTCTTGCATACCGCCAAATGGTGTTTGATTCCTGACATCCTATACGGTCCCCAGAGCCTGCCAGGACTGATCTTGAGCACCACAGGTGTGACCTAGAACTAAACAACAAAACAAAAATATCAGCTGTTATTTTTAAAAAGCACAATTTTATGATTGATTCTTAGTTCAACAATAGTTGATCTCTGTGTTTTTAATTCAGCTTTAAGTTCAACAGTAGTTGGACTCAGTGTATTTAAATTCAATTTTAATAAGTATATAGTTGACAGTATTATTCTAAACCTAAAATTAACCGTCAAATATATTGTAATTGTTAAAGATAAATTTTTGAATTTATGTCTAATTAGATGTCTAATTAGATCTGAAAATGTCTCCTCTTTTGCACTTAATATTTTGTGCTGATTTAAGAGCATAACATTTACTGTGTGTCTCTTTGAAAGGACTTTATTTCTATATTTTGGCGTTCTCTCAAACATTATGCCACTCTTGGTAGTATTAGACCCAGTATGCTCCATGCTAGCAGTATAGCGCTCTAGGTTATACTCCCTTGGTCTGGGGACGTGCAGGCATTTTTACTATCTAGCATGAGGTTCCCACAATAGACATTTTCCAAGAGACATCTGAGAGGAGATATTTGATTTATCTGTGTGCTTATGATACCATTATGTGTACATAAACTGATTCAAAGAACAAACCTAATTTTCTGGTGCCTCAATCAGCACTCAGGGGTTCCCAGGACTGTTCCCTCTGGTCCTGCTTTAACATATCCAATCCACTTGCACCTGCACTGGTACTTGAGGGGACTGCGGGGGAGGCCCAGGATGTATAAAGTTCCTTCAAATACCAAGCATGAGCTCCAGCCATTGGAATTGTTTTCCTGAATTATCACCATCATTATTGTTATTATTGGGAGCCACACTCTGATGTGCTAAGGGCTTCCTCCTGGATCAGTGCTCAGAAATCACTCCAGGTGGCACTTGGGGAAAAAATATGCAATGGTGGGGATAGAACCCAGGTTGAACACATGCAAGGCATTTATTTTACCATTTTCTGTTTGGTACAAAATCACACTCACTCTTTAGAGTTCAAGACATATATTGAGCACAATATATATGCAATACATATGCAGTACATGCCCTACCTGCTGAATGATCACTTTAGCCCCTTAACCCTTGATTATTAATAGAGCAAAATGTTGATCACTCACCAGACATAAGAAAATAGTGAAACAGAGGACTGGACTTCATCTAAGTGTTAGAAAAATCTGTAACAAATATAAAATTCGATTTAGTTTCATATTTCAAAAAATCACAAAGATTGCCTGAAGCAAAAGAGAAGTTTACTTATATTTTTTACAAAAAAAAATACTAGATTCAAATGGTCAGTGACCATCTGGGCCCATGGGATTTTGCTCACTTTCATATCATAAAAGCTGTTAGGAGCTCACCACAAAGTCAGTCTCCCATAAATACTTGTTTAATAAGTAATGTCTCAAAGCCAATGTGCTTGAGTTAAAAATAGAAAAATTTAAATTGGATTTTAGAATCTCATGAAGTATTGTGAATAAAAATGATTAATTCCTATGTTTGAACTGCTCGTCTGCCAAGTAGAAGTAATTGATGTGTGACTATTCACTTTGTCATAGACACGATTAGTAGTGGTACAAGAAATATTCTATTTAGGTGAGCTTATATAATTCACTAACCACAGAATTTTCAGAATAATTACATGTGTCTTTACTGTTAGGAACTATTTCCATTATGGAGGTAGGAATATTTGAAAGTGATTACTAACTATATAGTTAGATAGAAATATAACAATCTTATGATCTTAATCTAACAAATACTTTATTTTATTTATTTAGTTTTGGTTTTTTGGCTACATCTTGTGGTGCTCAGCGTTTGCTCCAGACTCTGTGACCGTCGTTGCTTCTGGTTATGGAGATCAAACCTAGGTTTGCTGCATGAAAAGGAAGCATCGTGCTCACTGTACTATCTCCCCAACTCAGAACCTTTTTTTTAAAAATAAACTTGATATATTAAAAATAAATATATGAAACAATCAGTGAATAGACTTGAGTTATTGACTGAAAGTCCTCTAGAGCAGAGGTTTTTACAAGACAGACAGTCTGGGTCCAGAGTGATAGCACAGTGGGAAGTGCATGTGGACAACCCAAATTTGATCTGCGGCATCCCTTTTGGTCCCCTGAGTGCAGAGCCAGGGGTATCCTCTGAGCATTGCTGGGTGTGACCCAAAAAGAAAAAAAAAATGATTTTATAGAAACCACAATAACTCACTCTAGACATGTAGTCATGCTTGTATTCATGCATGTATTTTCTGGTGATGGAAAATCAAAAGTTACCATAGGACGCATATATGAAAAAAATGGTGGATTTACCACTTGTTATCATTTAACTTTAGTAGAAGCACACAACCCTTTATACTTGGGAATGTGAACATGGTGCTGTATCAATTATAATCTAATTTTGATAGATAACTCTATTCTGGTCATTTTCTACTTTATGGAGTTTCTGAAAACTTAATTTTTAATATAAGAAATTTAAAATACTAATGGTCGGTCTTCAAAAAGTAAATAATGGCTCATGTACTTTACTCTGATCCCTATTCTATCACTTGTATCACTTGTCTTTCCATTGTTCATCGATTTGCTTGAGTAGGTGCCAGTAATGTCTCCATTTGTTGGGAATGAGGTCCATTATTGTTACTGTTTTTGGCATATCAAATACACCATGGGTAGTTTGCCAGACTCTGCTGTGGTTCTCAGTTCATCCCACTCTTTTTCTATCTCAGACCATCAACCATCCAGGGCCCACAGGGCAGAGCCCTGGGTATAGACAAACCTATCTCCTGTGTGACACCTGCCGACACAGCTGGGCACCACAGCCAGACCTGCAACACCTCAAAGGGAAGAACCCTATTCTAATTCTTATAAAATGTTTTCCATGTCTATAATATAGAGCTGCATATTTCTGAAAAGCTCCATTAGCTTTCCAAATAATTTTTAATTATATTATCAAGCAGTACTTTAACAGATGGAAAGACATGGTGTGGAACCTTCTGCTGCACTGAAGATATTAAAAGAGGAAGATATTTTTCCTGAGTGTGTATAAGAAATGGATATGCAACACATGATAACTATTTTTGAACTGTGATATTAGAAAATATAACACTAAGTGTGCAGCTGAATACCATCTGTTTAGCTACAAGCCAGAATTATGATCAAGTCCGTGATATATGAAGTCAGGCTCAAGTGAGAGGGTAAAAGTCAGAGATACAATTTTTCCTTGAGAATGTTTCTAGTCCAGGGCAGTGTATAGATGGATTGTTTTCTCTTTCAGTTAAGATATTATTTTATTTTGAATTTGGAAAGAAATAGTAGCTACTCCTAAGACTTTAGGGTCAATCAAAGTCTCTCAATAGCAAGAGATGTTTGAATACATGGTAATATGATTAGGGATTATATAGTTAATTGTTAGTTCAAAGGCATTCGGGTATACTAGAATTAATCTAGAAATTAGAGCCTGTGGAACTTAGTATTGACTTTGCAGCTTCCCCGGGGTGACAAGGTCTTACAAATGCCTAATGTGATCTAGGAATTAGCTGCATGGTTGTAAATCTTTTAAAAACACATCACATCACACTTACCACAAAATTCAAATATCCTTCACCACATTCCTTGGACTCTGTCCACCCTGGTAACCTCAGTGGTCATTCAGAGCCCAAGGGTTCATTTTCAGCTGCTTCTGTGTGTTCCCTGACTTTCGTGTTCTATATCTTTCCCATTAATACTATCAGTTTATATTTTTCTCTTTCTTCTTGACACATTTTTCTTGCTTGTTCTCTTCATGTTTTGTGCGAGGCGAGATTTTATCTTTTATTATAACTGAATTCTCTGTGACTATATGCGAAATATTCTTATCCACTGATTTTTATCTATAGTTACCTTTGTCATTTCCATACTTATTGTTTATAGTGCTGTAGTTATATATATGTGCATGCACCTTTTCAAATTAGTGTTTATTTGTTTTTGTGCATATATCTAGGAATGGAATTACAGAATCATAGGACATCTATTTTCTAATATTTTGTAAAATTTTCATGCTGTTTTAGCATAGAGAAAAGACCAGTTTACAATCTCTCCAGTTCTTTTTTCTTCTATATAAGACATATACTGTTACTACATGTACTGTTAGATTAGACATATACTTTAGCGTTCTAGAATGGTGATGGAAGCTCCATGTACAAACAGTGTTATAATCAACAAGGACCTTGCTATTTCCTCTCTACCTCACAGAGTACATGAGAGTGTGTCCCTACTCTGTATACAGTCGGTAGATAAGGGAGGAGCAGGCCAAAATATGTTGCTACTCCATAAGGTTTTTCACTTATCCCATATCTGTGATGATCACCTTATAAATTATGAAATTAAAGCTGATACATTAAAACTAGCCATTGCCATCTACAAAACATTCTAAAAATTTGAAAATAGTTATATCTGATAATTGGAACCTGAATTTAGTTAAGTTCATTACTAAGTATCATTAATTTGTCAAACTTGTTATCCTTTAATTACCAAATAAGCTTTATTAGTCCCTATTATATATATACTGTATAATTACATTAAAGTTTGAATTAATGATTAAAATTTTCAATAAATATATAATAGTAATTCACTTCTATAAACAACAAATGATTTATTTAAAATGACTTCAATAAACTATGTCTTAATGTGCATGGCTATAAATACTCAGAAATGCCTATTATATTCTGTTTTATAAATTAATATAAACATGACACCTCACGGTATATAAGTTCTGAGTCCTTGAACCAATCTATTGTAAGTCTCATAATGCATATTGTATTTGTCTTGTAAATATGGCAGTATTTTTTTAGGATCAGTCTTCCAAAACAGTTCATGATTTTGCAACACAATTTGTTTCTCTTAATTTAAGTTAAGAGTACAAGTAAAGGGATAAGAGAACACTTTAGACTTTAGGGACTGAAGCAATTCCACTGAGAGTAAGGTGCTTACCTGGCATGCAACTGACCTACTATTGATCCCCTGCACAGAGTATGGTCCGCTGAGTACAGAGCTAGGAACAAACCCTGGAACAACAAGGTGTGACCAAACAAAGAAACCCTAGGGAAACTTAGGAATTTTACAATGAACCCTGCAAAAAGGCATTAGAGCCAATTAGTGAGTTATTTTGTAAAATATTTATAGTTGGGAACAACATGAATGCATATGTGAATTTAAAAATCAATACCTTATTTCATGTTAATCATGTATAGTCAAAATCTTCTTGATATGCTACCTTTCACTTCTAATGTTAACCAAATGGAAAATCCTATACCTGAAAATTAGCAAGTGTCATATTGACCTATGATGGAAACAATTGGTCATGGGGTAGCATGCAGCTCTTTCACAGGGTATTGAAATAATTTGAGATAACTGGCTAGCAATTTCATCAGTTTGAAGACTTTAACAAAGAAAAAATATGTAAGACTATTATCTCAGGTATTTCTATAAGAGGATGCAATTTGATCTGAATGACTTTAGATAGCAATTAGATATAATTTAATCTGAATCAGTTTAGATAGCAGTTAAACTTGAGTTAAGTTTGACCTTTTACCAACTATGAACCTAACTTTCTAACCAATTAAAATAAATATGCAGAACTGGGGAGCTAGTACAGAGGAAAAATCTCTTGTGAATTGTAGATTCTAGTTCAATCCTGAATATCACATACACTTCACTTCTAACTGCCAAGGAAGATTCCTGAGTACAGAGTCAGTAGTAAGTCCAAAGTACTTCTGTGTATGGCCCTAAGGCCAAACAAAATTAAATAAATATGAGAAAAGGTAAGAATAACCAATTCTTTTGGTTTACTTATTAAATTAAGTGGTATAAATGAACTATTTAAACAATTCTAATTGTCATTCAGTTTCAATAAATGGAAGTTTGGGGATTATTTAATTTTTCTTTAATTCCTCTAAAACTTCAATTTTAAGTATTTCAACTTTGTTATTTGTAGAATAATATATAGACTATAGCATACATTGTTCTAGGAATAATATGACTGCATTGTTATGAATGGTTTTTAATGAACACATTTTTAAAGTCTAATAGTGTAGTACGTTACATATCATACGTTGTATTTTATCTCTGATTGGTGGGACTTTCACTGATTTTACATACTGCAGAATATTGAAGATGGTCAGAGCAATGAGATTAGATTAGAGTTAATCTTATTTTGTTTTTATTTGCACATCCATGTTGTGCATTAGTTTCTTTTCTGGGTAAGATGAAAGTAAAATGTAGTGCTTATATTAGAACATCATTTTGGTTTTCACTTATACAACAGAGATGATAAATATGGGTCAAAGTTCTTTTAAATAATGGAAAGTCTAATGGTAGGTACTCATTATATTTGTTAGAGATAAAAAGGACATAACAACTCCATTTTCCCCAATACACTCCTTCTCTGAATTTGTTTATCAGTCAAATTCTGACTTGAATAAATTTTGAAGTTACGTTTTTTGGCCACAGCTTTAAAAAAAGATGGACTTCAGATGAATTCATATTGATAAATATATTTTTATTATTTCAATATGTGTATATGTATCAATTGTATAAGCTTATCTCACATTTTATATTTAAATTATCATATAAAAAGGATATAAAACTTTAAATAGTTTTACTTATATTTTTACGTAAACTCACTCATACACAGCAACAACAAAAGAGGAACATAAATAAGTACTTAAAAGTTATAAAAGATCCGTAGAATGAATATACACTTCACGAGTGTGTGAGATAGAAAACCTGAAGAATTTCTGAAGTACCCTGCTTCTTGTGGTGTGAGCACCTCAAAATATTGAGAGAAATCCATTTCCAAGGAAACTTAGATTAAAATGTAACATTATTGGAGGCCGGAGAGATGGTATAGCTGGGAAGGAACTTGTCTTGCATGTGGCTGGTCTGAGTTCCATCCCTATCATCGCATATGCCCCCCTCCCACCAGGCGTGATCCCTGAGCAGAGAGCCCAGGAGTATGCCCTAACAGAACTGTTTGATCAGGAAGTTTTTCTAATGTCATTTCTCAGTAGGAGAAAGATGTTCTAACTCAGGCAGGTTATCAACTGCCTGATGAGGACTTAGTTGAATGGAGTCTGTGATGCCCATTGTGATCCTCCCGGAGGGCTGTCTAAAATGTTTCTGACTATATTGATTTTTGCACATTGTGCTGACTTTGGTACCTAATTCTCTTGACAGACAGGATGTGATTGCCTGTAAACATGTCTGTCTGACATGTTTGAAGACATTAAATTCCAATCAGCTTTTGACCAAAGGTTTGAAGACATTAAATTCCAATCAGTTTTTATATACTCAAGAGAAATTCAGTAATTGTACATTTACCCTAAAAAATGTAGGTGACTAATGTTGGTCGAGGTAATAGTAATTTTATATATTGATACCACAAAATTGAACAATATTATAATTTCCTAAACCATAATAAAGAATAAAAATGACTGATTTAAGTGACAGATAAAGAAAATGTCAATTGCATTATCCATGACATCTTTTCAAGAACAGCTTGTAACTTTTTATAAAATGTGAAGGATGTTTTTAAAGTCTGATCTCCTTTATTCTTAAAACAACACTCTCAGCTATATTAAATAGCATCTTGATTCTTTTTTGGAAGTTTATCACACTTTTTTAGGAAATAGTTCTATTTTTTATGATTGAGGTAAATGAGGTTAGGAAAAACATTCAGCATTAACATGTTAAATCTTAAAAAATGCTATGTTAAAATGTTAAGTCTTTAAAATATTTTTCTGTAGCTGTTCCAAGTGCTTTCAGGAAAGGGTGTGTGCATTTCACTCTATAGACTTACTGCTGTGATCAATTTTGATGATTGTAGAAATATCACTTAGACATGGGCATCCTGGGTTCTAATTGAATTAAAGTCCTACCAATCAATAATATTTGGAGGTACTGTTGGAGTTAGTAATCGTAAAATAATGAACAAATGTTCTCTTAAGTTCTTTTCCGTTTTTAAGTAAGTATTAATACTTCTATCAATGAAAATAAATGCCCTTGTTGTATCATATAAGTATTAAATTTTAAAATAATTCTTTTTTCTACTTAAGTATATTTTACAAAATGATTAATTTTTGTTGTTGTTTTTGGATTCTTATGGACACGCTTAGAAGGGCTGAGGGCTTACTCCTGTCTGTGCATTCAGGGATCACTCCTGGTGATATGCTCAGGAGACCATATTGGTGCCAGGGATCAAACCCAAAGTCATAAATATAAAGAAGTAGAAAAAAAATCTTGAATATATATTAATTTATGAACCTTAGGATGTATAATACAAGCGTCTCATAGTATCTTCCCCACACCTAAGCAGTGTTGATTGATTCTCTTGGCATTCATACAGTTCTATACATATCTTCAATCTCGAAGTGTGAATTCATTGATTTATTATTTAAGCTCATTCTAGCATAGAGATTATAAGATTTATGAACCATGGACTGTCTAATTTGATCTTGCTTGTTATAGTGTAGTTGTCAATAGACACACAGAGACAGGCAAAGTTGCTTTTGGATAAATAACCACATTCTAATTGAAATATTATTCCTTGGAACTTGAGATAATAATATAGCAGGCTGTATGGTTGCTTTACAACCAACCCATTGCAACCAACTCAATATTGATACCCATGACCATATATGGACCGCTGAGCCCTGCCAGAGAAAGCCTTGAGAACTTACGTGTTCTCAAGGCATTGTGAATCACACCACACAATCACACACAATCATACAATCACACACAATGTTGTATCTTGGGCTAGTAAGATTAAATTAACAGCAGTATAAGACAAAGGAAACATAGGAGACAGTGAATTCTTCTTATGCATTTTTCTCTTTGGTACTTCATATAATATACAATTTGTCTGTCTTTCTGTATAAACTACAAAAGCACTATATGCTGACATCTTCAGTGAATCACAGGAATAATTTTGGCATGTTATTACACTTTGAAAAATTTTGGTGAATTGTTTCATTAAGTTGTCAAGAGATTATATTAGAAATAAGTATGTGTCTTTTCATTAAGAATTGAAGCCCATATGTTTAAAATTGTGGCAGATTTTGTTTCATAATGGTGATCCGTGTCTATTCTGTGAGTGGAAGTTATAATAAATTAATTTTACAATCTTCTTTTTCAGATAGATATGTTTTGTTCAGTTTTCTAAATTTAAACTCTATGTAGAACAAGAATAGAACCTGAGTCACTAGTACTAGAATTGAAATTTAAAATTAGTTCTCTGTAATTCTAAATATGACTTATTTCCTCCACCTTTCTCTCTCTCTTACAAACATAAGGTGATACAGTGTTGAAAAAATTTAAGACATATTACAGACACATACTAAATTATAATATTTTACATATAAAACATTATTCTGTGAGTGAAATTTAAATTCTCCACCTGATATGTAGTCAATTATTTTATAACACTTATTGAATAACTCAGTATACCTTTATTTACAAAAGTATTAAGGCAATGATATATCTATTATTTTCAAAGCCCTTATTCTGTGCTGTTATATATGATCAATGAAATGGTGAGATGAAGCCAACATATCAATGCTTGTATAATCACATAATATTCTTCCCATAGAATGTTACATGCAAGCTGAGACTCTCTCTTCCTTTCTCTTCCTCTCTCTTCCTCTCTATTCTCTGCTCTTCCTCTCTCATTCCACTTTTTCTCTCTCAAAAACACAAAATTTTGGTTTATAAAAGCATAGTAATACTTTCAGCAATACTTGAAATATGCCTATCATAACACCTCTTTATTCTGTATCATTTCAATTTTACCTTTATTTTGCTCCAGTCTCTAGTATCTATTTGAAATAGGGTGACCAAAAATGTGTTAAAAAGGCAAACAAGGAAAAGTTTCATAGCTCTCCAGTGACTTTAGTGTGACACAGTGACTTTATTGTGATACACAATAATAAATTATATTTTTACAGAAGAAGCCATATAAAACGAAGAACAAATCAGCATTAGAATATATTTATTTTTGTGGGCTGAATGATTCTAGAGAGAAAAATGTAATTAGTGTGGGGAGATAAATATCAGAAAAACTCCAGGGGGATAATAAGCCAGAAAACTTAAAAAGAACTTAGCATCGTGGAGCAAGAATTGGATAAGAGATCAATGAAATGGAATAATTTTTAATAAATATTTTATTTTGCAATTCAAATATTATAGCAATCAACAACTTATAGCCCTCCCAAATCTGAAGATAATATTTTGATGTTTTAGTGAATATCTTTGAGGCACAGTAACTCTAACTCATTGTTATATCTTGAATTGGTAAACCCTAAGAAAGCATGAAATATTGGATTTAAATTGTAATAAATTTTAATATTTCCAATGAAATATTGGCTGTAAATTTTAGTATATTTATAACATTTTAGATCAAAATTAACAATTTCATCATGCTGCATTGAAATCATGACTTTAATGGAAACGTTTTTTGTTGTTCTGTGTGACGAAAACTTTGCACCAAAGTTAAAAACAGCACTGTGACATTCAAATCTTGCTCGTCTTTTCTTGCTCCCTAAGGAACATACCACCAGAAATATATATGTGTATGTACACTCACCATATATGTTCAGATATTCACACTCACACAAACACTCACAAACACACACTGCTATCAAGTTTCTATCTTTTCTTTTTCCTTTTTGATTTTGGGGCTAAATTTTTTCATTGTCAGGTGTTGGGGCTGCTTAGTGGGTCTTTCGGGTTCCCTGATCACATTTGGGACTAATGATCATCCTCTCCAATTGATAAAGATCCACAAACATAGCTTATAAAATCCAAGGCTTTACTACTTCCAACTCCACTATATACCAACTACCACACATATTCTCCAACTCCACACAGCTTCTCTTTTTTTTAATTTTTTATTTTTACAATTACAAAGATATACAATTAAAAAGTTCATATTTGAGTTTTGGTCATACAGTGTTCCAGCACCCATCCTGCCACCAGTGCCCATCTCCCACCACCAACGTCCCTGTTCCCTACCCCCTCCCCAGCCCTGCTCCATGGCAGGTTCTTTATTTCTTTCCGTTTCTCTCTCTTTCTCTTTTCCTTCCCCTCCAGACTATGGATTACAGAATATACATTAAAGGGTTGTCATGTGTATCTTTTTGCTTCTATTTAATGCTCAGTTCTAGGTTGGCATTAGTTCGACAATTATTAGCACACTGTTCCATTTTCTGTCTTACCTAGCCTGTGACTCCCACACGTTTGTGATAATTTCCACCTTTGACAAGATCTCCTGATATATGTTTCACTTGACCTTGGATATTGGCATCTTAATATGTACATATATATTTATGTTATGCAGATAAATGCAGTCATTCTGTGTCTGTCTCTCTCCTTCTGGCTAATTTCGCTCAACATAATCTTCTCCATGTCCATCCATTTATGGGGGAGAAGAAATGAACAGAAACTTCAGCAAGGAAGAAATTCGAATGGCCAAAAAACATATGAAAAAATGCTCATCATCACTAATCATCAGAGAGATGCAAATCAAAACAACAATGAGATACCACTTTACACCACAGAGACTGGCACATATTCAAAAGAGCAAGAGCAACAAGTGCTGGCGTGGATGTGGGGAAAAGGGGACACTCATCCATTGTTGGTGGGAATGCCGGCTGATACAGCCTTTCTGGAAAACGATATGGACATTCATCCAAAGACTAGAAATTGAACTCCCATTTGACCCAGCCATACCACTCCTGGGAATCTACTCTGGGAAACCAAAAATATGCAGTGGAAACACCATCCCTACTTTTATGTTCATAGCAGCATTATTCACAATAGCCAGAATCTGGAAGCAACCAGAGTGCCCGAAAATCGATGACTGGATAGAGAAGCTTTGGTACATCTACACAATGTACTATGCAGCTATTAGGAAAAATGAAGTTATAAAATTCACAGAGCTTCTCTAACCCCCACCCCCCACCCTCCCAAACTGCAAGAGACAAATCTTATGCAGAGGCTTAAGGGCAAGCTTAGTCAAAGGTAGAACAATGTTGTACAAACAAGTTTCCTCTTCCAGGTGCGGAGTCCTCAGGGGGCCATGCCCCTGCTTCCAGGGCTATTGAGGGGCTTTTTCTCTCTCTTAGGCTAGTAATGATCATTTAAACAATATTTCTAATTATTTTGTAGACACTCATTAAGAGAGAGAGGCATAAATCTACACCCAGAATTAAACACACAGGGCAATCTTGATTGGGGAGATCATATCATATGATACAAACTAAGCTCCCCTTGTCAGGTTGATAATTTCCAATCCCCTCAGGGTCCTATCTCTAACAATAAAAGTCCTAAGTGCTAAGGCAATTCTGCTTAAGGCAATTCACTGCTTCAAGGCAGTTCATGGCTGCAAGACAATTCAGGACCTTGCTCTAAACTTTGTGTCAGAGTAGAGCTTACTGTAGAATTGTCCAGTTCTAAAGCCAGCAGTGAACTCTTTTCCTGGTACCATCCGGTCCCTCAGAAAGGACCTGCTATGTAAGAATGAGGAATTAGATTCAATCTAAATGGCACTGAGGCTTATAGTTGGAAAATATGATGGAAACCCAGAAGTAAATATTATAGAGTTGAATAACCCTACTATCTTTTTGTATTTATACAAGAAAAAATCCCTTCGCATAAGCATATACAAAAGCATGGTCTGAGGAGAAAAACAATCCCTCATTAGCAATAGAAAAAACAGAACTAACAAATATGCAAGTAATCCAACAGCAGGACTTGCAAGTATGGCATGTAGTTCTTCTGTCCAGAGTTCAGGCATCATGCTGTGAGAGGATTGAACCCAGACCTCCTGTGTACAAATCAGATGCTATAGCCCTCACTGATCAGATGCTATAGCCCTCACTGATATATCCTTGTCTCCCAATATTAGTTTGTTAAAAGAGATATAAGACAGGTTTAACGCTGATTCCAAAATTAAATTGTTTAAAAAAGAAACATGACACCTTAATCCTTGCTTTTGAAATGTAGTTATTCACATGTTGCACCAAGTAGAGTTTGCTGAAGAAATTCTTAACTATTTTTTAGAGAAATGAAGAAATATATTTTCTCTGTGTGCTATAGGATAGTTCAACATTTGAGTGAAGTATATAATTTTAAAATGGTTCATTAATATTTCTTGGACTACTAATGGAATATAATGGATAGATTAGCTAGCTAATTTGCCTTATATTTTGATTCAAGAACTTAATAAACAAAGTGTGTGCTCTTATTATAGTGAAAATATTATGATTTCAGCATTTTAATCTTTAACTTTTGCTTAGCTTTCTTGGTATTGGACAACACCTGTTAGTGCTCAGGGCTTAACATCTGATTCTGCTTTCTGGGATCACGACTGGTGGTGCTCAAGGTTAACATACAAAGCAAACACCAAATAACAATCCCCTGTATTTTCTCTCTTGCCGCTGACATCCCTTTAATACATAGCATACTCATCTCTCTAGGCACCCATGCCATCATATGCTAGAGAACGGATACAGTAGATGTTCATAGCCCCACAGTGAGTGTATCCCAGTCACTCCACAGAGAGCTTGTTTGAGAAAGTACTGCCCATTTTTCACTTTTCTCCTTGCAGTTGCCATTCCTGAATTTTAAATACTTAGCAAACAACTGACCAATGTCTTCATATATTTTATGTCTCCAGAGATGTCTCAGACGTCCTTCTAAGGGAATCCTTTGTATAATTGTTACGTCCATCAACTCACCTGTGTATTGCTTTATAGTTCTATGATTACACCAATATTAGCCTGTCTTCACTACTAGTGACATGCTACAGGCATGCTATTTTCCATGCAGAAATATGCAGATGCTCTCTCTGGGTAGTACAGCTACAATGATTTAATTGCATTTTGTATCTGGATTTTTTAATTATTTGCAGTGAGCTTATATCAAATTATAATAGAAATAAAATCCATTATTTTTGTAAATATATTATAACTCTACCTCAATTGTTCATGATTCAATGCATTTTAATTACTAATTTAAGAGGCATGTTGCACAAATTGATAAATATGGAAAACTTTAGAAAATCCTGAGATTATATATTTGGATTTAGGGTTAGAATTAGATATTATGCAATAGTGTATTTATATACAAGGCAGAGTGAATCATCTGTATCTTTTGAGAATGAGTCATGATCTGGGAATCCCCTAAAGCTGTATTTGTAAACATGGAAGAATCTAATAAATTTGAGTGAGTTTTGCACAAATAGAATATCTTTAGAATAACAAGGTACGGGCTCAAAAATTATCATCATACAGAGGATTTGAGACAAGTGAATTATGTGCCATCTGATGGTCCTGAAGTTATTGAAGTTTATGCATTTATCAGTGAAAGTTAGTTTTTATAGATTTTTCTCTCATTCTACACTATATACCTATACCATTTTAGATCTACATTTTCAGCTTAACATTTTGTTCTGATATTTTCAAAATGAATGTAAATATTTACTCAATTTATTTTCATGCTTCTCAGAGTGTACCAATAAAAGGTATTATAGTTTTATTATAATATCAAAGTTTTTAAATTTATCTGTCAGATAATTAAATGCACTTTCTTGCTTGAATAATTATTTTATCACTCAGAATAAATACAGATGTGTGGGTTTATGGATACTCATTTGTTCATATTATTTAACAAAATGAGTTATTAATACATTAATACATCATTTTCTTCCCTAAAAGAGCTTCCATTAACAGTTGTCTTTAAACTTATTCAAAATATAAGCTCATGTTTATTTCTTATATATTTTAAGCAATCAATGAAGAAAAATGACTTTAGTACTGTTTTGGCTAATAAAGTAGTATAGGATATTAAATTTTGTTGCTGTTACCGATGTAGAATTTTTTTTCAGTGAAATAAAACATAATTTATTAAGAAGGTTTGGATGGGGAAGGAATAGGGAAAGTGAGGGAGAGAGTACACATCTCAAGAGAGGAGATGTGGGCTACTCCAGAAGCAGAGAGCGAGCCCGATGTAGAATTTTTAAAGCACATGAAATAGTAGATAATATACTTAAAATGTCACAAAAATACTTTTCTATGATAAAAGAAAAGAAAATGTATCACCAAAATTTATTGCATTTACTCTCTATATATGGAATTATAAGGAAATTGTGAAATGATTTCAAATTATCATTCAAAGTGATTAATTTTCAAGTACATGTTTTGTGCTTAGAAAGGCATTTCTCTTCAAAGAAGCTGTTTATACAGATCAGGCTGGGCTTTACTATACGCTACTATGTCTCAAATGATATTAGATTAATTATTTGTGGCCATATGAATTATAAGTACATTTAAAGCAAAGCATTAATAATCTCATACCATTAATGTTATTAAATAAATCACTTATATAGAGAGTGAAATGAAATTTAATTTGATAAGGCTCAATTATGATCTAAAATATTTAGCTCTGAGCAATGGTCTATATTATTTTCATGAATTTATTTAAATGAAAGAGTGATAAAACTGCTATATCTATTTACCTATGCAAAGACTAAATTTAATGATAGCTGGCAAACATTGCTAAAATATATAACTTCTTAACAATCGATAACTTTTATGATATTTTCTTTGAATGAGAAAGAGTTGACCATAACATTTATATAATTTAAGTCTGATCTCTTTATATTGCTTGTTGCTTTATTTTTGAGGAATCATATCCAGCTGTGCTCAGAAATTACTTCTGGTTTATTGCTAAGGGATTATACCTGGTGGGATCTGGGTATTGAACTGGGTCTGTTGTGTGCCCGTAAGGTCCCTACTCACTGTACTATCTCTCTGGCTCTGTAAATCCGACAAATTTTATAGTTCCTTTGTTTTCTAGAAAAAATATTAAGAAACTATAACCACAGTGAATTTGATATTGTATGCTTTGAGCAGAAACATCTTTAAATATCCCTTTAAGTAAGATTGCGGATTTGGGGGTGTGGCAGTCTATCATATGTAAGAAGCTGCTTTTCTAGAACATCATAATGATTAAAATAGCCTATCCCTCCATTCAGAGCTTTCAGTAAAGTAGCAGACAAATGTTAATCAAGCATAATTCTAGGTAATGGATAACTATTAAAAATTCCAGGAATGAATATAAGGATGGCTTTCCTTGAACTTGGCAGAGGTAGAATTTGCTCCAATATAAATGTTTATAAGCAGTTTATAAGACTGTAATCATACTATTGTATTATTATTAATATCAAATTTGGTGTCTGATAATTCTCTACAAATCTACTAGTGTTATATAACAAAACCCCTTACTATTCGTCGAGTTTCCATATGAAATATATTTGCACTTCAAGCGCTTCCTTTGAATCAAATATTGAATTTTCCTAGGATTCAGTTATTAGACCACTCATATCTAATCTTCATATTTTATTAACATATTTTAGGTTACATCTTCTCTTGTTACAATATCATAATAAGAACTATTTAATTCCTTCGGATCTGCTAAATAACCCAGATATCCCTTGTACACTTAAAAATAATCTATATATATCAGAAATGAAAAGGGTGACATCACAACAGAAACCACAGAAATCCAAAAGATCATCAGAGATTACTTTGAGAGCCTGTATGCCGTGAAACATGAGAATCTAGAAGAAATGGATCAATTCCTGAAGTCCTATAACCTCCCACGGCTGAAACAAGAAGACCTCCAATACCTGAATAAGCCTATCACCATTGAGGAAATAGAAACAGTAATTAAAAGACTTCCCAAACACAAAAGCCCAGGTCCAGACGGATTCCCTAGTGAACTCTACCAAACCTTTAAGGAGGGACCTACTGCCAGTCCTTTTCAAGCTCTTCCAGGAAATAGAAGAAACAGAAACACTCCCAAACAGCTTCTACGAGGCACATATCACCCTGATACCCAAAGCAGGGAGAGACAACACAAAGAAAGAAAACTACAGACCAATATCCCTGATGAACACGGATGCTAAGATCTTCAACAAAATACTAGCAAACAGAATCCAAAGACTCATCAAGAAGATTATACATCATGACCAAGTTGGATTCATCCCGGGAATGCAAGGATGGTTCAACATTCGCAAGTCAATCAACATAATACATCATATCAATAAAAGAAAAAATAAAAACCATATGATCCTTTCAATAGACGCAGAAAAAGCATTTGACAAGATCCAGCACCCGTTCATGATTAAAACGGCTCCAGAAAATGGGAATTGAAGGGACTTTCCTCAAGATAGTTACAGCCATCTACCAAAAGCCCACAGCAAGCATCATTCTAAATGGGGAAAAGTTGAAAGCCTTCCCCCTGAGATCAGGGACAAGACAAGGTTGCCCCCTCTCACCTCTTTTATTCAATATAGTACTGGAAGTACTTGCCATAGCAATCAGAGAAGAAAAGGACATCAAGGGCATCCAGATAGGCAAGGAAGAAGTCAAGCTATCATTATTTGCAGATGACATGATATTATACCTAGAGAACCCTAAACTCTCTACCAAAAAACTCCTAGAAACAATAGACGCATATAGTAGAGTGGCAGGATACAAAATCAACACCCAAAAGTCAGTGGCTTTCCTATATACAAATAGCGAAACAGAAGAAAGGGATATTAAGGAAACAATTCCATTCACAATTGTGCCACAGAAAATCAAATACCTAGGAATCAACCTACCCAAGTATGTAAAGGACCTGTACAAAGAAAACTACAAGACACTGCTCCAAGAGATAAAAGAGGACACAAGGAAATGGAAACACATTCCCTGTTCATGGATGGGGAGAATCAACATTGTCAAAATGGTAATACTCCCTAGAGCTCTGTACAGATTCAATGCAGTCCCTATAAGGATACCGATGACATTCTTCAAAGAAATTGACCAAACGCTCCTGAAATTTGTATGGAACAATAAACCCCCAAGGATAGCTAAAGCAATCCTCGGGAAAAAGAAGATGGGAGGCATCACCTTTCCCAACTTCAAACTGTACTACAAGGCAGTAGTAATTAAAACAGCATGGTATTGGAATAAAAACAGACCTGTGGACCTATGGAATAGAATAGAGTATCCTGACACCCAACCTCAAACACATGATCATTTAATCTTTGATAAAGGTGCAATGAGTCTAAAATGGAGTAAGGAAAGCCTCTTCAACAAGTGGTGTTGGGAAAACTGGGCAGCAACGTGTAAAAAAATGAATTTGGACCTGTGTCTAACACCATGCACAAAAATCAGATCAAAATGGACTAAAGATCTCAATATCAGACTTGAATCCATAAAGTACATTGAAGAAAATATAGGAAAAACCCTCCACGACATTGAAGCTAAAGGCATCTTCAAAGGTGAAACATCACTAACAAAGCAACTAGAAGAAAAGATAAACATATGGGACTACATGAAACTGAAAAGCTTCTGCACCTCAAAAGAAACAGTGACTAAGATACAAAAGCAGTCCACAGAATGGGAAAGAATATTCACCCAATACCCATCTGATAAGGGGTTAATATCCAGGATATATCAGGCACTGGTAGAACTTTACAAGAAGAAAACAAACAACCCCATCAAAAAATGGGGACAAGAAATGAACAGAAACTTCAGCAAGGAAGAAATTCGAATGGCCAAAAAACATATGAAAAAATGCTCATCATCACTAATCATCAGAGAGATGCAAATCAAAACAACAATGAGATACCACTTTACACCACAGAGACTGGCACATATTCAAAAGAGCAAGAACAACAAGTGCTGGCGTGGATGTGGGGAAAAGGGGACACTCATCCATTGTTGGTGGGAATGCCGGCTGGTACAGCCTTTCTGGAAAACAATATGGACTTTCCTCCAAAGACTAGAAATTGAACTCCCATTTGACCCAGCCATACCACTCCCTGGGAATCTACTCTGGGAAACCAAAAATACGCAGCGGAAACACCATCCCTACTTTTATGTTCATAGCAGCATTATTCACGATAGCCAGAATCTGGAAGCAACCAGAGTGCCCGAAAATCGATGACTGGATAAAGAAGCTTTGGTACATCTACACAATGGAATACTATGCAGCTGTTAGGAAAAATGAAGTTATAAAATTTGCCTATAAATGGATGGACATGGAGAAGATTATGTTGAGTGAAATTAGCCAGAAGGAGAGAGACAGATACAGAATGACTGCATTTATTTGCATGGCATAAATATATATGTACATATTATGATACCAATATCCAAGGTCAAGTGAAACATATATCAGGAGGTCTTGTCAAAGATGGAGATTATCACAAACGTGTGGGAGTCAGAGTTTAGGTAAGACAGAAAATGGAACAGGGGGCTAACAATAGTCGAGGGTACTAATGCCAACCTAGAACTGAGCATTAAATAGAGGCAAAAGGATACAAATGACAACCTTTTAATGTATGTTCTGTAATCCATAGTCTGGAAGGGAAGGAAAAGAGAAAGAGAGAGAAAGGGAAAGAAATAAAGAACCTGCCATGGAGCAGGGCTGGGGAAGGGGGAGGGAACCGGGGATGTTGGTGGTGGTAGATGGGCACTGGTGGAGGGACGGGTGCTGAATCACTGTATGACCAAAACCCAAACATGAACTTTTTAATTGTATATCTTTTTATTTGTATATCTCACGGTGGTATAATAAAATACTTAAAAAAAAAAGTACAAAATTAAAAATGACATAATGATTATAAAATATTTTAGAGAACTTAGGTTTTCAAGAAAAAAAATCACACTTATTCCATTGAATATCACTTCAGTTATACTAATCGAAGTGGCACTGCTGTATAACAACATGGCTGTTTGTAAGATCCCAAATTCAAATAATCAATTGTAAAATATTTTCTAAAGCATGACAATTTACCCTGACATGGTTTAAAATTTTAAATTGTTATACTCAGGACTAGTGAAGACATACTGGGAAATTGATTGGAAGCAAGTTGAAAACACAGTGTTAATAAATTTAACTGATTTTGAAAAAAAAATAATCTATATATAAAGAATATAAAGACTATAACTATATAAAGTTATAGTTATATAACTATATAAAGTCTTTCTCTCTATATAAAGACTATAACCACTATTATTGCTCTACATACTCATCTCAGAGGGAATATTCAGAGTCAATTAAAACTAAACTCAAAGAGGAAATCTGTTCCTATTCAAATTTGTATTTTTAACTGCCTATCTTATATAGACCTTGAAAATACATCATTTTAATCCCGTTTTCTAACTATCAATTTACTATATACACCTTGACAAAGAGTTACTTTGTCAAATAAGTTATCACAGGGCTTATAAACATTTTTCCTTCAGACTAAGTGTGATATCTAAGTACCTAGATACTTATTTTATTGTCATTGAAGATTCAGCTGAGATTACATGGTTTCTTCTGTATAAATGATGTCCCTTGCTACAAGTCTCTATATCTCTGGTACTTATTGCTACTGTATTGCTTAAGTTACTTTAAATTATAGAAATAAATTCCATATGAAATTATTTTTGCCAATATATTCACCCTGAGGAAGAAAATATTATTTGGCATATAACATAATGAGCTTAGTTTTTATTATGATGACATTAATTAGTCTGGGACTGGTTTAGTAGAGACAGAGACAAGTAAAGTATTGTATGTAATAAGTTAATTGGTGTCTGCATGTGGAAAAAAAATGAATCAGGACCACTGGAAGAAAATGGATTGTTGGACAGCAATAAACTCGGTTAACTGGAGATACAGTGATCAACATTCATTTTAGAATCAGATTATTGATTGCAATGCAATTAGATATAGACTAGATTAACATTATAATTATATGATTAATAATGGGCATATTTCTGAGAAATGCCTCGTTTTAAACAGTTTCAGTCCTGCATAAGCATCATAGAGTGTTTATGCAAATCCAGGTGGGCTAGCTCACTATACCTACTATTCACTCTGCTAATCATCATCATTCATGTACTCTGCCATTGACCAAAATGTTGTCCTTAAACTACCCATGACTAGTTCTCCTGCCTCTTCTATGCATTATTATTATTTACTGAGATTGCTATTATTGCTATTATACATTCAATTTTTCTTATGAATTATATCTTAAGTATACATATAACAATCACAATTTAAAAAAATTCAATAGGACAAGAGCTTAGAGTGAAGAATTTTTTGTGAGCAGGAATATTTCTATACATTTAAAAATATCAAGTAAAGATGTGCTGGATTTCCCTAGGATATAATGTGCGGTAGCAGTGAATATTACTTAAATCTATGAATGAAGGTTAGATGTTAGCATCCATTTAGACCAGTTGACATTTATTTCTATAGATGCTAAAATGCCACCAGTAGTAGCTCAGAAGCACAGCACTAAATATCTGAAATTTACTTATTTGCTTAAAATATACATTAACTCTCCATACATCAATGCAAACCATTTAAAATTATGAATAATAGTGACTAGTGTCTTTCCAATATCGATTGTAACAGTTATTCAACATCATTTAAAGGAAAGAGGCTCTAGGAAGATAGGCAAAGCAAGGACTGTATATAATTGAAAGCAATACTAAATATAAGTGCCAATGCTTATTCCAGAGGGGATGGGTTTCTAAAGGATACAGTTGGATGGGGACAGATGGGAGATATGATTCACTAATTCTGTGGAGGCATTCTGTAGTGCAGACATTGATTTCTACTATTTATTTCTCCTGTGGAAAACTAGAATTTCTTGTATTGTTTCCTAATGAAAAGCTTACCACCAAAATCTTTGGAACAACACAAATACTTTTTCACAAATTCAAAATAACTCCTTCATAAGGACTTGTAGTCTCTTCATAGTAACTATTGTGTAAAATCATAGTAACTTTTGTAATAACTGTTCAATGCATAATTATTAATTGCAGCTGAATGAATCACAAATTAATATTGTGTTTGTTTAAATGAGTAAATATTCAAATTTTCTTCTCACATTTTTTGAAAATAAGCATAGTCCTTTGTTAAGGAAATGATATACTGATTTGTTTCCTTATCACATTTTTCCTAGGTAAACTATAATTTTGCTATATTTGTATTTTACTCCTACTTTTCTGATTAAAATATTAGTGACAGAATTAGATAGGCATTGAGAGAACCTTATAGCAGGTCATGGTGAAATTGAGCGGAAATTTCTGTTCCCTTTGATCTTTCTTCACTCTCTATTTCTCCTTCAATGAAACAGTTCTCTGATTCATTTAAAAGCTACTCAAAAAACAATAAATATAAAAAATTTGTTTTACATGAAAGCTTAGAAGTTTATATTTTTGAATTTTATTTTATTAGTGGCAGCTACTACTAATAAAATAAAATTCAAAAAACTATAAAAGTGGGACGAGACATGGGGCAGAGCTGCTACTGGCTCTCACTGTGCCCAGCCGCTCATGAGGTGCCCGGGAGGGATGGCAGGTTCTAGCCCTGGCCCGCCACCCCAGCAAAGCCTCACAACAAGCAAGACGATCCCCCACTCCATGAGGACCTCCATTTTCTACATCCAGACTTCCCCCTCGTCAGAACTCCACCCAGCAGACCAGCCTATCACAGCCTGGCTCGCGGCCGCAAGTGGCCGCGTGGTTCATCAATAAATGCTGGATTTTGAGATGACTACAAGAGTATGCTACCCACACGGCAGAGCCTGGCAAGCTACCCGTGTCGTATTTGATATGCCAGATACCAGTAACAATTATAGACCTCTTTCCCATGTCCTGATGGAATGGTTTGAGGCTCTTTATGTTCCTGGAGCAAGCAGATGCCCTTGGGCTCTACTTGCATGAGACAGGTCATATGGAGATGTTACTGGTGCCCGCTCGAGCAAATCGAAGATGAACGGGAAGACAGTGATACAGTGATTTTATTAGTAGTATATAAATGACCAATAGAAATTTTTGGTAATTAATAATGTAAATGAGGTGCGAGTAGTGTAATTTAACTTTAGCTTAAAGTGAGAACAGTTTCTTCAAAAAATAAACATTATTTGCCATAGACAAATAATTTTTCTACCAACACCAAAATCTAGGTGATGAAAGTATTATTTCCATTTTTTCCTTTCACATACCCATCCAGCATCTGCCATGCTTCCTAGTGCCAGGCTTAGGACATGATTAGGAGAAGTCAAAACCTGCTAACATGCCCATTCTAGAAGACACAATCACAGAATCATAGGGTTAGTGACACCCAGACTCCTCAGACCCCTCAATCCTTAGTTGGTAAAATGCTCAGTGTTTTCTCATCTGGAGCTTCTTTTCACTTTCTGAGATGAATTTCATACAAACTATTAGTCACCTAAATGTCTATAGTTTTAAGTCAGTATAATACTCTAATTAAAATATGAAATAGACATTGTATGCACACCAAATGACGTGTTAATATACAATAACTTTTTTAATAACAGATTATTTATGCATGTTATCTGAATATGTAACAAATCATGATGGTAGGTTATATTGATAACTTGAGCTTAGTGGTCAGATTATGTAACTATTTCAATCAAAGTGGGCTATGGCCATAATTTCCTTTGCTATTGGAATATCGTTGCATTTAGTCCTTCTAGCTGATAAAATAATTTGAATATGTGCATACTAATAAGTATATAGTTTTGATATATATATATATGTATGCCTTAAATTGGTAAGCCCTAAGAAAGTATGAAATATTGGACATAAATTGTAATATAAAATTTAATACTTCCAATGAAATATTGGATGTAAATTTTAAGATATTTATAACATTTTAGATCAAAATTAACAACTTCATCATGCTACATTGAAATCATGACTTAAATGTAAACATTTTGTTATTCTGTGCCTTCTACTGAGAGTATACCACCTACGGCAGAGCCTGGCAAGCTACCCGTGTTTTATTTGTTATGCCAAAAGCTAGTAACAATTATGGACCTTAATTCCATGACCTGAAGAATGGGTTGAGGCTCTTCCCTGTCCCTGGAGCAAGCAGATGCCCTTCGGCTGCACCTGCTTGTGACAGGATGTATGGAGATGTTACTGGTGCCCACTGGAGCAAATCGAACAAGGGGAAGACAGTGATACAGTGATATATTTACCTTGAGGTACTATGGACATAGATATGCAATAGTTTCTTATAGTCTATCTGCAATAGTTTCTTATATATACTGCGACATTTTGCCACAAAAATGGGTTAAAAACACAGAAATATATCATATTCTAGAAACTGTAAGTGCAAGTTAAACAAAACTATACTCTCCAGGTTTCAGAGGACGATGTGTTTTCTACCTTTTTCAACTTTCAGTGTGATTAAGGTATTTCCTGGGCTGTTAGCCACCTGACTCTAATCTTTCCTAATGTATTGCTTCTTCTTCTTTTGTCTCAAAATTCCCATTATCTAGATCTAAGGATGCATCTGACTATATTTAAAATAAGCATATATTTGCCAAATAAATTATTACTCTTGTCACATAAGGTCATAGTATTCAAATGTTCCAGGAATTTGGTTATTTTTTGTGGGGCATTAATAACCCTACTGTCATATTCTAAGTCACTGGTTTCCAAACTACTTTGTCCTATCACCTTCTTTTCAGAAAAATAAAGCACTCAGTGGCCCTTTGGAAAGAATGAAACAAAAAGTGAACCCCCAATAGTACTGAGACTGCTCCCATCCCCTGCATTCTTCCTGCAATCCTCTCGGGAGTGGTGTCAGCCATTTTGGAAAACTCTGAAAAACTTTTATTTAAAAACAGTGAAAACTATTGCACTGTTGTCTCTAACTAACTTTACTTCAGTGTCACATTAACTATTACTGTCTTCTTCTCTAACATAATGTTTCATTCACTAGTCTTCTATTTACTTTCTTGTTCAATTTTAGTAGAAGGTAAAGGGTTCTTAGGTTTGTTAACATGTAAATTAGAGTAAGTCAACTCCTGAACAAGTCAAGAAAAGTGTCTTTTAAAATCTGAAGTGTAATCAAATACCCTAAATATTCAAAGAACTATTAGGTTTAGTAACCTTAGAAACATTTTCTCATTAATGGAAGGAAAATAAATTGGTGAGCAATATATTTTTTTTTCTCATAGGTCTGTTTCACTGTCTGCAAATAAAAATCTTTCCCAAATTTCACAGATAGTATAAATGTATTTTGTAAGATACTGTAACCACCAGGATGGATTACTCCATAGTGTATTTTTCCTTCGGATTTTTAATTTTCCTTAGGCACTCGATTTTCCTTTACAAAAGACAGATTCTTCTGTTAGTATTTCTCATGAAAACACAAATTTTTTACATGAAATTGTCTTGCATCGATGTGGACAGCTGTTGAGGAGGGGTTTATGAAATGCATTGTCAGATTTGATTGTACCATGTCTTAAGGTTGAACTCATTTGAATTGCACTCATTAAAGAACAAATCTCTGCCAATGAACTGTTTGTAACACAAGAAAGATAAATAACCTGATTCAGTGGAAGAGAACAAGCTGTTTTTTTTTTTCTTAAAATAGATTATTTAGCAGTTCAAGCAAATAAATTACAGCAGTATATATCCATACCAAAGATTTTCAGATAGTTAACAGTTAGTAAAACTCCAAGTTGTACATAGGCCTTTGATCTCGTTTATGGATACATACAGTTAAGTATAAAAAAACAAGAATGGGGGCCTGAGGGACAGTCCAGCGGGTACGGCATTTGCCTTGCATGCGGCCAGCACATCCCGGCCCAGGTTTGATCCCTGGAATCCCAATTTGTCCCCAAGCACCGCCAGGAGGTAATTCCTGAGAGAAGAGCCAGGAGAAACCCCTGAGCATTGCCCACTGTGACCCCAAAAGCGAAAAACAAAATGAAACAAAACAAAACAAGAATGTTTTTGCAAAAACTCTACAACTTCAGGTAGTGATATCCATGGAGAAAGACAATGTGGACTAGATGAGAAAGTTCAGGCTTTAATTGTATTTGTAGAATATAATTTTTGTTTTATCAAAGGAAGATTTAAAGGTAATATGAGCAATAAGAACATCTCTATGTATGTCCGAAACCCAAAAATGAACCTTTTTGTAATTTTTAAAAAAAAATTAAAAAAAAAGAACATCTCTACAATCTTGTAGATGCGGTTTGTGCTTTTCTATGTACATTATTTTGCTAAAAATGCTCTGCAGGGCCGGACCGATAGCCTAGCGGGTAGGGCGTTTGCCTTGCGTGGCCAGCCTGTGTCGGCCTGGGTTCGATCCCCGGCATCCCATGTGGTCCCCGAGCACCGCCAGGGGTAATTCCCTGAGTGCAGATCCAGGAGAAACCCCTGAGCATCGCGGGTGTGACCCAAACAGCAAAAAAAAAAAAAAATGCACTGCAATACCTTGGAATACTTACTGTATCACTGTCTTCCTGTTCATCATCGATTTGCTCCAGTGGGCACCGGTAACATCTTCTTATGTCCTGTCTCATGCCAGTAGAGCCCAAGGGCATCTGCTTGCTCCAGGAACATAAAGACCCTCAAACCATTACATTAGGTCATGGGAATGAGGTCTTTTTTTTTTTTTTGCTTTTTGAGTCACACCCGGTGATGCTCAGGGGTTACTCCTGGCTCTGCACTCAGGAATTACTCCTGGTGGTGCTCGGGGCACCATATGGGATGTCGGGGATTGAACCCTGGCCAGCACAGGCCGACCACATGCAAGGCAAACACCCTACCCGCTGGACTATCTCTCTGGCCTCATGAGGTCTATAATTGTTACTTGTATTTGGCATATCAAATACGACACAGGTAGCTTTCCAGGCTCTGCCATGTGGGTGGCATACTCTTGTAGTCACCTCTGAATTCAACATTTATTGATGAATTGCTTGTGGCCCGCTTGTGGCTGCTTGAGCCGGGCTGTGATAAGCTCTTCTGCTGGGTGGAGTTCTGATGAGAGGGAAGTCCTAATATGGAATATGGCAGCCCTAATGGAGTGGGGGTCATCTGGCTTGTTGCAAGGCTCTGCTGGGGTGGCAGACCAGGCCTAGAACCATCATCTTTCCTGGGTTCCTCGTGAGTGGCTGAGCCAGTAGCAGCTCTGCCCCATGTCTGTGAGTCAAATGTCTTGGAATATTGCAATACTGTAATATGTTTTTATGGATAAATCATGATTTGCATATTCAAATTTTTGCTTTGATATCCCCCTCTCCTCTTTTTCTGCCTCAGTTGGTGGTGCTTGAGGCTTATTTCCAGTTGGGTTCTGGAGCGATTATGCGGTATAGGGTGGAAAATGTGCCACCTGATGCTCCATATATGCTCCAGCCCTTTGAGTTTGATCCATGGCCTTAGAAATTCTAATTTTGATTAGAAATAGCTCAAAGAAATAGAGTAACATTTATAAACTGTCCTTAAATATTTAAAAGTCCTGGTTAAATAAATTGCTTTATGTCTATACAAGCATGTTTTTGAAACACTTATGTTATCCTCAATTCTTTTCATTTAGTTGTAGATATAATATTTAATCTCTTTGGTTTTACTAATAGAGGTTACTTCCAACTGAGCTTGGTCCCTAGGCTAAAGTTGTTTGGGTAAATGATGCTGGAAAATGTGGTATCTGGGCCCTCTCATCAATTTTAATAGCAACTTTATCCATATTTTATTCTTAGTACTTGGTTTGACAATGCATTACTATATATGAGAGATGTTTAATATATGTTATATAATGGTTACATATTATATATATTATATAATCTGTTGAAGTGCTGGTATCAAGCACTTTCATTAGTAATTAATAATTTATATAATATGCCTTCTTTAAGTAGTAAAGATGCCTTCAGAAGATTTGACGTGTAGTTACTACATGATTTTTGTGTTTATTCCCTTGTGTGTTCTTTCATATTTTATCTTTATAAAAAGATAGGATCTTGCGTGTATAGAATCTTCTTAAAATAGGCACTTAGTAAAATCATGTATTGATTTTCTTCCCCACTATCCCAACCCCAATTGTGAAAATTTATTTGAATAAACAAGCTCCTCTTTTCTGAATGTTAAGATTTTTCTATATATGGGTGAAAACTTTGTTGTTTTCCATTGCTTTCATTAGAATTATTGGAAAGAAATTAAAGTCTGTGAAATCAGCTTAGGAGCATAAAACTTGCTCCAAACAGCCCTAATTTTAAAAAGAAAGTGAAGATGATTGTAAAAAGAATGTCAAAATTTAAAATAATATCGGAAAGCACTGAGTTTGATGAGTGACTACATAGTAATATCTCTTCAAAAGTGACTGATTCTTCACAGAGGTTTAATTAGTATTTCTTAAAGCTTAAGAGAATAAATGCAAGACCTTCTATGTTTGATGCAAGTTATAATTTTATCCTAAATCAAGCTTTAGCAGAAGTCAGAATTATGTGCAAGACAATTAAAAACACAAATTATCCTAAATTACCAATTTCCAGAAGGCACTGGTAGGGTTAGAAGCTTCATTTCTAGCAAATTCCTTTGTGTTGATAATTATGCTACTTGTGGCAAACCGCTGTATATTTTTCTCCTAATTCCCTGATTCTTCTACATTTGCTTTTTTTCCTCCTTCTTCAGACAGTCAAATACTGCAGTGCTATAGACATCAGTCTTTGGTCACTTGCTGATCTCACTACACATCACTCAGTCCTTGGGTTTTAAATGCCATTTATAGAGCAAAGAGTTGGAAATGTTTATTTCCTGCTCAGATTTCTATCTTTAACTTCAACATTTCCAAGTAAATCTTTTCCATTCCTGGTAGAGCTCCTGTTAGGTCTTAACTTAAATCAGACCTTCAGAATTTTACCTTCAAATCATTCCCTTCAGCCTCTTCCCCTAATTTACTGACTTTCATTTTTTTCAAATGGAATTCTACAAGTCTTTGACTCCTTGTAGATCACATGCATTAATACCATCCTCTACATACAAAACTTTGACCACCTCCTACCAGTTTTATTGCTACATCCTTATTTAAGTGACATTTTAAATCTGGATTATTACAGTTCTTTAGTAACTGTGTATCTTATTTATCCCTTCTTCCCCTCTCTACTGAGTTCCTAAAACTCATTTTGCCTTAACTCGACTTTTATTTTAAGAATAAATTATTCAGTGCCTCTGTGATAGCCAACTTCTTTTAAGTGAGCAAAGAGAAAGCACCTCCCAATTACATACATTACTACTACTGACACCCTGGAATGGTGGGGGCCATTGCAAAGGGGCAGGGGTGAAATCACCAACTCTCAAAATGACTGCTCTACCATCTATTCACAACACAAACGTCAGAATTATGGCACAATTTTTAGTTTTTATTCTGTGCTCAAATTCTCCAAACTCTTTCTCATTAAATCTTTTAAATGAGCTACAAGTCCTAATCCATGCTCCCTGGATCATTCTGTTTCAGTTATAGTGTTGTGTTGTTTTTTCCTTTGTTCTTTTAGGGCCATAGCTAGCAATGCTCAGAGGTTATGTCTGGTACTCTGGTGGTACTCAGGGGATCAAATAGGATGCAGGGGCTCAAACCCAAGTTTGCTTCGAGCAAGGCAAAATGCACTACCCTCTGTACTCTCTCTACAGCCCACTTGCTAAAATATTCTTAAGATTCTTTCTTTATACTGTCATAATTAGAACAGTATTTCATCTCTTCATGCTTATTAGGTTTGCGTTCATACTGAAATCTTCAAACAATTATATAAACTAATAAACTGTTTCCCTTTAATTGATTTCAAAATTAGATGTATGGCTCATAGAGAAATCTTTAAAATACTGAAACATTACAGAAGATGTTAATGAACTAGTCACAGTTTTTAACGAACTAGTCACAGTTTTTATTATTTTATATTGCCCATTCCTTGGGACATCCTAACAAGTGATAGATATATTACAAAAAATTCAACTATTTTAGGTCTCTCCATCTGTGTTCAGGTAATAATCTCTTTTGTTCTTATTGGGGTATCATGATTTACAACAGGAGGTTTATTAAGCATCCTATGCAGCTGTGCTATACTCACTACCATAATATGGCATCTCTCCATTGTGTCTCTGTTCTTGCTCCTCCAAGAACAGTTTTAGTAATCTCAGTCCTGTTTGTCATGACCTCAGGACTTGTTTTCTTTGTTCATTGTCCATTCTTTTACTTCCTTTTTTTAAATACAAAAACAAATTAAATAAAAACACCACATCGTATCTTCTTTATGAGAGCATGGCATTTCTAATTTGAAGTTATACTCTCTCTTCCTTATTTATAGTCTTGTACTGTCTCTGTTATTTTTCATTGTGCACTTAATTTCTACCTTGTAAAAGTAGATATCCATATCATTTTACTAGCCTTATTATTGTGATAGTCATTAATATCAAGTTTGTTGTAAGCAGTCAGTGATTGTGCTATGAAATTACCATATCTTATCTTTTCTAATATCCAGCAGCATCTTTTAAAGAAGCTATTTTATTTATAAATGAGAAGACTCACTCAATATAGTGATTTTCTAACACTGGCAGCCAGTGGGGACAATAACATTTAATTAAATACAATCTGATCTAGCAGTTGTACCTTGAACATCTACACGGTGTTGCCTACTTTTCACTTATTGGGACATTATGAACAAAAGTGGTCTAAGTCTAAACAGAAGGAAATGACCTGCTTAGTGTGCAGTCTAAATTCAATTTCTTAACTCTAAACAACTGGGCAGAAAGTACTTCCCAGTCGTTTTTTGAAAAAACTTGGAGTAAAATGCACCCGATCTTGAGACCTTTCATGTATTTATTTTCCCACTTTGCTCAAGTCCCCTTTCACCAAATATCTGCATAGACCAATCACTGGAGGTGAGTACTAGGGCATAAATCACAAGGTCGGGGGTCAGAGCCTGGCCAAAAAAAGTGTGGTGTGGGCTTTAACTGAATCCCTGAGGGAGGACTGTCCACATTAACTACTGGCTGACTGGGTATCTGGATCCTCCCATGAAGGGAAAAAGGTGCCTGCTCTGGGGGCTCAGGGGATTTGAGAAGAAAGCATTCTTAAGATTCAAGACTTAAAAATAGGTGGTATAAGGAGGAACATGAGAAAGTAAAGTATATGGGTTGGGGACAACCAGATGAATCGGGACCACTGCTTAATCTATGAGCTGTAGGTCCTGAACTAATCTGCAGAATCCATCTGGCTTCCTTACAGGGAGTATAGGGGCATTGTGACAATACCTTAGTTCCAGGTATTGTTGGAACTAAAAGGTGTTGGGCCAAAAGTCTCTGAATGATAGGTTTCAATCCCACTGTGATGTATTAGGGAGATAGGGAACTGAGGTCTGGAGGAAGGAAACCCCATCCTTTACATGCACCCTGACTGGAGAAAGATGGGGAGGCAGCCACAGGGACCAATGTGTCCCAAACTGCTGGGTTAACTAAGTCTGGAGGGTGGGAGGTGGGATAGACAGATCACTGAGGATGGTTGTCAACTGTGCCACATGGGCAACTTAAGAAAAGGGGGGTTGCCAGTAAAAAGGAACCCAACTTCTCAATTTGGGAGAGATCAGAGAGGGAGGAAGGGGAAATAGACCCTGGCAACAACTTCACCTGCTACTTCGAGCAGTGGAAAGAGGAGTGAAACTTTATGACAGCAAGTGCAGTGAAAATTAGGAGAAGCGGGGCGGTCAGAGGATGCTCAACAGAGGCTGGAGAGGGTAGGTGGGAATCAAGAGCTGGGATGGAGGTAGGAGTGAGAAAAGGTAGTGGTAAAGGCTGGGAATAAGGTGGTGGGAGCTCCATGGGAGTGGACAGAAGCACCTGAGTAGGTGAAGAGCCCTGGACAAAGAGCGTGGATGGAGGCGCTGGATAGGCGAAGATGGAAACAAGGCAGGGGCAGGAGGCACACGGAGGGCATGGATGGAGGCAGGGTGGGAGCAGGAGGAGCCAAGGGCACGAACGGGAGTGCAGTCTGGTCTGCTGCACCAAGAGCTGGCGGTGCAGTGGTGGTGGTGGGAACAGGAGATCTAAGAAGAGATTGTCTCCTTGGTTGAGAGGTTGGGGGTGGTTGGGAGGGAAAGTTCTGGTCGGTCTCAGGTGGCTGCGTAGGCAAGGAGGGGACCCTCTCAGGCCAAAAGGGCTTAGAAGGTATGCCAGGTTTCCAGAAGGGAGAGGCAGGAGCACAAAGAAGAGAGGCCTGGATATAAGGTATTTATCCTCTCTAGTCCAGGTCTGGAAATAATTTCAAAGAACTATTAAGGTCAAATAGTCAAAGGTCCAATTTTCAGGCCACTTGACACCCAAGAAATATTAAGGCCAAACGACATTATGGAAATATGTTACTCACCTTAACTGGAAAAAATTTAATGATAAAATAACACAACTTAAAAGGTCTATTTTGAATACAGGTTATTTGAAGGTAACTTATTTTCCAAATAATACAGGGTTGGGTTTGGTGCCTGGGAGGAGGAGCTGTGAAGAAATGAGAAAAGTATGTCAAATATTTAAATGCCCCATTTCACTGCTACATAAAAGTCCCAGCAATATTTCTTAAAACTACTATTATAGCAAACAATAGTATTTTATTGTCTGGTTATTTATAAATATTTCAGTATGATTATTTTTAATCTAAAAATACATTTATGCATAACATGTACTTTAATGGAAGACAGTTTTCATTTATCTTGAAACTCTGCTTTGATATCTCATTTAGATTTTAGTTCTATATTTTATAGAAACATAGTTCTTGATAAATTCCTAATTACTGATATAAAATTGTCAGGAATTACAGGTAATAATTTATGGCTTCAAAACAGGTTAATTTTCATCTTTTTTATTTTTTGGAATGAATATTTTTTATTGGGAAATATGCAGCAGCCAATATGTCATTCACATATTATTATTTCTATGAGAGACTGAGTACTTGTGTTCTTTGCATTGTGAAACTTGCAAATTTTAAGAGAATGCTACGGAGAGGGCATGAAATATCATTAGTTGGCCTTTTGTTTGAGAGAGGTGTCCATACCCAGCAGTGCTCAGGGTTTATTTTGGTTCTATACTCAGAGATCACTCCTGGTGAGGCTCAGGGAACTATGTCGAATGCCAGGAATCCAATCCAGTATAGCAGTGTGAAAGACAAGTTCCATAACCACTACACTATTTCTCTCAGCCCTTTTAGCTGGCATTTAAATTATGGTTGTTGATACTTACTCTGGTGCTTGAGTAGTTTGGAATAATAATTGATTTCTAAAGCACAATAGAGAGTTAGATACAAATTACAGTTCAAATGCAATATTTAATATTTATGAGTTTGATCTTGTAATTTGCAAATTATGCTGAGCCAGTGAGGATTACTGTATATTGATAGTTCTTAGCAGATGACACATTTGTCTTGTTTTATGGTAATCTTATGTGGAAGTAAATAATGGTTGTCAACTTTGTTGTGATTATTGATGAATTTTAAGTGTCTTGAAAATTAATTCTTATAGTGTATTCTGCATGATGATATGTTGCCTTTATTTATAACACTCTGATTTTCACTGAAGACTTAGCTTTGATTATGTGTGAAAATGAATTTGAGGAACAAATTAGAAAATCTGGTTTTGCTGTTTTTTTTTTTTTACTTTCTTGATTTAGTGAAATGACTAAAAGTGTAGTTTGCTAATGTTGATTTTCCTAGCTTGTATTTTCTCTAATTTCATATACAAGTCTTTTGCTCATGTATAAAAAAGGCAACATGAGTGAATGTTTCAAGATTACAAATCTGAAAAATGACTACAGTTTTCATTTAATTTCAAAGTAACAAAATTGAAATTTCATTTTATGAGTATTGCTACATTCTTATTCACAAAATTTCATTTCCTTAGGTGAAGATATATGTAGTATCATAAAATAGGCCTCAGTCTATTTTAGTTTAAGATGTTCTAGCTTTTGCATAATTATTCATAATTTTTTAAAGGACTTTCAGTTTTCTTATCTTATCTCTACCAATTTAGCATCTGAGAGGAAGAGAAATAATGGTATCTTATTGAATTATATAAATTTTAGATGTCTCTGATGTTAGTATGTTACCAGCTGCAGAAAAAATTTAGCCTTACACAAAATTGGACATTATGACCTAGTGTGCACTGAGGCATGCGTTCTTTTGTCTGATCTTCTCATTATTTTTCTAGCACCCAGCACACTCTTCTGCTCATGGTCAGTATTTTTCAAACAAGACTCTTCTGAACTTAGCAGCACTTCTTGACATCCAGTATGCTCAGAACTTCCGTCTACCCTTTTGTACCCATTACTAGGCAGGTTTCAGCTCATGTATTTTATATATGTCTTCTCTATATCTTTAAGACAATGTCACCATTTACTACCTCTTATTAAAACCAGGCTGGATAGACATATGCCTTGCTAACACCAGGCTTTTCTGAGGGAATTACATCCCGTTAGGACTACTTGGGGGAAAGAGAAGTTCCCCCCATGATTACGAGTTCCTCTGATCTCACCAAATTGGTTTAATCTTCCTCAACCCATTTACATGTCAGTTCTTGTATCTGTTCTTACAGAATTTGATGTTTATTATTTGCTTGTTTTCTTAACCTGGGATCTCCCACATGCAAGACAAGCATCCCACCCTACCCCTGTATTTTCTCTTTGACCTTTTACTTGCTTTTTTTGTAACAGTGCTTCTCTAAGGTACATGAATTAATTTCAAAATTCATAGCTTAACAATTTATTCCTGTTTCCTGGGGTCCTTTAATGGCCTCTTTGAAAATGAAAAGTGGATAGTACCATGGATAGGCTCTTGCCTAGCACAAAGCTGACCTGGTTCAGTTCCTGGAACTACATGTGGTTTTTGCGTCTTGCCAGGAGTAATGCCTAAACATAAGCCATTATTAAGCCCTGAGCATTTATAGGTGTGTCTCAAAAAATAAAACAACCCACAAACGAAAAACAAAATTAAAACAGAATTTTCAAGCAAGAAAAATGTATGAATAGTACAAAGTGAGTAAAAGAAATTCCTAATTGCATAGTGTCTTAATTATTTGATTATTGTCTTCTGTTTTTCTCCCTGTGCATTTTGGTTTGCTAGCAACCGACCCAAATGAACTAGTTCAACAATGGCAATATTAATTTTAATTGTTTAAAAAATCATGAAATTCAAGAATGGGAGTGAAAAGAACCACCTCCGTGACTTCTTGAGATGAACCACGGAGCTGTGCTCTTCCAGTCTCTTTGGGGACCGGTTATTCTTATCTCATTTTCCTTTTTAATGTCTACTCTTTCTTTTCACTCTTTGCAAATTGGCCTATTCATCAGTTTGTGAAGGCCTGGAGTTAGCTAATTCAGAAGCCAAAAGGTACACAATCTTCCAGTTATAAAATCTTCAGCTTGCTAGTAACTCTAAATCTCACTTGTTTGGGTTAGCTCTTCTGTTTAAGCCAGACCTCTCAATTCATAAGTTTCTTCCAGGAAATGACATGGGGCCACTTTCATTTTGAGGGACTATTATTTTTCTGATTGACGTAACTATGGTTAGGGTATGAAAGACAAGATTGCATTAAAGATAATGCTGATCTTTTAGGAAACTGAGCAGTTCATTTTTCAAAAAATGTGCTCTTTACATTTATTTTCTGCTGTAATATCAAGTTAAATATCATTTATTTCCAGAAGGGTTTATAAACCTGTGAGTTGATTTGCTTTCTTTCTAGTTTCAAATTTACAATATCTGCTTCAAAATTATATACTAACATTTGTCTTTGTTGGCTACACTCTTAATTTTTTGTGCATTTGATCAATATAGATGCACTTTTTTTTCCTCTTTTCGCAATTGGTCATTTGATTTATTTATATTTTTTGTATTAAACCATATGAGATATACAATTACAAAGAGATTCATGTTTCAGTTTCAGTCATACATTGTTCCATCACCCATCCTTCCACTTAAAAAGAAATTCTTTCATTTATCATTTTAAAATAAAAACATTTTTTAAATTCTAAAAAATTTAAATTAAAAATTAAAAAATTAAAATGCTAGGCACCATGCTCACATTTTAATGAAATGACTTAAAATTAGATAGAATGTATTTTATTATAGAAATCTGTTGTCCTTCATCATGGCTTTTTAATATAAAATATTTTTTGTTCTCACTGATTTTATAATAGTTGTAGAATACTCAGTGTTTCATATACAAAATATAATTTCCTGTTTATGCTACCGACGCTGTGTGGGTGAGCACTGCAGTCCATTATCTGAGAAGAAAAGCAAGTTGGCTTTTGCTCATTCTTTTGCTGTTGATTATAGAGATAATTACTCTGATGTTGCTGTGGAAAGAGTTTTAATAAAATGTTTTAAAGATCATGTTGCAAGCGTGATATTTCTGTTTATTTACTTATTTACAAATTGGTGACCTTAAATCATATTTAATAGCATAGGCAGTTATAAACCACTGTTGCTTAGGGCTGAACCCATAAGAAATGAGGAATTTAAATGGAATTGTCGTTCCTCTTGCATTAGAAACTCCTGTAATTTTACTTCATGCTTGAATATTTTGTTTGCTTGCTTCTCCTTAGAAATCAATTCTGATTGAAATTTTGTATCAAAAAAACTACAACTGAATTTATAAAGTGTATATATATATTATATATATTATATATATCCTCTACTGGAAAGATAATTATGTGTCCAGTTCTTTCCAGAGGATATTTTACTGTGCCTTCTTCAGGACCGTTTTATTGAATCCTGAATTTTGTTACCACATCACTGAATTCTCTCCTTGCCTCTCCTTGCCTCTCCTTGCCTTGCCTTTCTTCTCCTCTGCTTTGCTCTCCACTCCACTACTCTCCTCTTCATGCTTCCGTTCCCTCTGCAACATCCAGCAGTACTCAGGGGTTACTTCTGACTCTATGAACAGGAGTAACTTTTGAAGTATTTGGGGACTATATTCTTAATCATTTTCAACTAAACTATATGTTTCAAGACTTAATTCTTAAATTCTCCATCTGCTTATGGAAGCTGTCCAAGTTTTGTTTTCTAGATCAAATGATGCTTTTGCATGTATTCATAAAAAATCATGAGTATTTTCCTAGAGCTGGGATCTTGATGTGAATGGAATGATGCACTGTTGGGCCTGAGTGATAGTACAGTAAGGAGGGCATTTGCCTTGTATGCAGCTAACCAGGGTTTGATCCCTGGCATCCCATGTGATCCCCTGAGCACCACTGGGAGTAATTTCTGTGTGCAGAGCCAGGAGTAACCCTGGAGCATCACCGGGTATGATCTGAAAAGTCAGACAAGTTCCCGACATTTTTAGGAATTTATTATGCATGTTTGTTATTCAATTAAATAGTAAAATATTTGCTGGTTTACTAAAATTTATATGTGGTGTGGTGTGGTCTGCCCCCAAAAACTAAGTACATTAAATCCAGAATTCATAGGTACATTATCTTCTACCTATAAAATCTGCTGCTTAGTAGTAACACTTTCTATATTTTGATTAATTGGATTAGTTCATCTGTTCAAACGTTTCAAATACATCACCGAGAAAAAAGGTTGAAGTGAACAGCTGATGCAGCATTTTAAGTGCTGTAGATGAGATAACTTAGCAATACATAGTTGGAAGAAAACCTATGTAAAATATCTTGATTAGTTTACTAATGCTGAGTAATAAATTACCATGCATTTAGCCACTTGCAAAAACATACATTTTTATTATAATTTATTTGATACAGTTATAATTGTGTTTAAATAATAATATTGATGTGCATCGTAAACTGCCACCACCCAAATGCCCTCTACACTGTTCTTCTGTCTGCTCTGGTCTGATATTTCTTTTCGCAGCACCCTCCATCTCCATACCATTTGCTGACTGACAATTACGGCTTGGGTACATAGAGTTACAACACTTGAGCACAAGCTACGTGCCCTGCACCCTCAATCTATGTCCTTGTGTTATGTCTGATGCATCTTATCTTTCCCTTCATCTCCCTCAGACAGCACTGCCATACCCCTGCAATCCAGGCATCTTAGGTATGTAATCAAGAGCCGAAGTTTACTTATCAATCAATATTTTCTATACCCTTGATTTGACCTCTGCATACCACACATGGGTGAAATCTAGTTTATTCTCTCTCTTACTTACTTTGCTCAATGTGAGATGCATTGATTCCATTCAGGTTGTCACCAACTGCATGACCAGTTTTTATTTTTTTGCTTGTGGCTGCATCATATTAAATTCTGTATGTATACCACATACACACACTGCTGCATTCAGAGATGTTTGTTCCATTGAGAGTGAATGGGGCCTCTGGAACTAGTTCATTTCTCATGAACACAGTTTTGCTGAGATTCAACTGTAGAACTATCTTTCACATTCTTGGTCGAAGTCAGCCAGCATTTGTGCCGCTTGGCTAATGTTTGGTGTTATTACAACGATGTCATCAGCGGGCGGAGTTGGTGTAGTTGCCCGACCATCTATCTTCACTCCCATTCCTTCCCATTCTAATTGTCGCATGATGTTCTCGAGGGTGGCACTGAAGAGTTTTGGTGAAATGGTATCACCCTGTCGAACCCCTCTTTTGATATCAATGATCAGTTCCTTGTAGAATGGTGAGATTCTGGTGGTGAATTCCTAATACAACTCCCGAAGGATCTTGATGTATTGGGTTTGAATGCCCTGTTTGACTAGGGCTTTGATGACATCGAATTTGATAATAAATGTCTCATTTTGAAATGTAGATGGAATATTGAACACATACACCTTGTGTTTATGTGCTTGTAGCTCGCGGTTCATCCATAATTGGTTTATTTGGAGGTGTTTAAAAGAGTTTGCCTCCCACTCGGCAAGCCTGGCAAGCTTCTCGTGTTGTATTTGATATGCCAAATTCCAGTAACAATTATATTAGGTCATTCCCATGACCTAATATAATGGTTTGAGGCTCTTTATGTTCTTGTAGCAAGCCGATGCCCCTGGCTCTACTGGCATGAGACAGGACATATGGAGATATTACTGGTGCCCGCTTTAGGAAATAGATGATCAACGGGAAGATCGTGATTGTGATGTATGCCACAACTATGCTGTCCATTAATATTTTATTGGACATATATGTTACTCTCATGTCTATATTATTTGGAATGAATTGTTTTTCTTTTTGTCTTTTTTGTTTGTTTCAGAGTTAGAAATCTGGAAGTAGGATAAGTGGTCATGAGACCTTAATTATTGCTTTTTTGAGAAATCTTAAATTGCTCTCCATAGAGATTGGTCCATATGGCATTTAGTCTCCAGTGAATGATTGTTGCTTTTTGACCGCATCATCATAAACACTTGTTTCCAGTATTTTTGATTCTCAATGGTGTAAGATTGTCATTTCATTGTTTTATCTCAGTATCATTTCATAGTCATCTGATTATAATTCAGTGAGGTCATATGATATTAAAATGATATGCTATTAAAATTATAAAGTGGGATAATTTAATATTAAAATATTTTTCATGACAGAAGAAACTTGGTCTAAAATTGAGACACCCTATTGATTGGGAGAAGACATTTGTACACAACTTATCAAATAAAGGAAATTTCACTAATAAAAAGACAAAGCCCTATCAAAAATGGGAAAAGAGATAAACCGACATGTCCATAAAGAGGACATATTGAGTGCCAATCACATCTGAAACCACACATTTTTTATTTCACTTTTTATTATTTCAAGAAACTGGGCATAACTTGGGGTAGCCTATTCCGTATGGCCAGTTAGCCTAAGAGGATATATCATCTAGTGCCTGCAAGTTGAACTTCTTCAAGTTGAACCTAATATAGAACTTCATGATTAGAGAACCGAAAACTTCAGCTCCTGAAGATGCCATATTGTTCCCTTCAAGGTCAAAGGGAAAGACTTTTGCATTTCAAGGGGGGAAAAAATCTTTGCTTTTAAGTTTTTGGTTTTTTTTTTTTTTTTTGGTCAGATAGGCAATACCAACCCAGGATATACATATATGAAAAAACACAATAGTGTTTAAATGTACTTAAAATAGACACTGGAAGAGATCTTGGAGTGGGACAAACATAGAGATAAATTTTTTCACATAAGTTAAGAATATTGAAGTTGGTCAATTATAAGGAATTGTTATTTAAGTATTACATGGAATTAGTGACCATTTACTAAGTAAAAATATACCACAAGAAATGTCTGTGTCTGTTTCACAAAGCCTGTGAAAGACTGAATGACTAGGCAAACAGTTTCCTTTGCTGCAAGATACTTCCTTCCATTATGTGTCCAACTGCGCTGACTGTCAGCAAACAGTAGGTGAGACATTTATAGTCAATAAAAGAGACCTCAAAAGCATACATCAGAGTCTTGTCTGATTTATAAAATTATATGTTATTTCCAAGGAGATCAGTACTCTCTGAGAAAAACGATAAGCAACAGGTTAAAGACAGTGGGATTTCATCAGCTTTGGCCCTGAATGAGTATGTGAGGCAGTATTCTAGTTAACGAATTGGAAAGTCTTCTGTTGGGATATCAGAACGTTTTGCTCAAAAACTCACTGTCACTGAAACTAGCCATCTTCATGAGTGATCACAGAGTGAGACATTCTAAATCCTGCTCAGTCTAAGCAAACAGATGGAAATCTGAGATCAACGTATGTATGTGTAGTAGGCTTAATGGGAAGGTACTTCTTAGGAAAACTAAATGGTAGGCCAACAAATAAAAGTAGGCTAACAGAGCAAAGAGTAATAGTGTAATGCTATAATTTTCATGAAAATGTTTTAGAAAAACTTAGGATGGATTAGAGTTCTCAGCATGAAGTATAAAGTACCTGGGAGCATGAGTGTGTTGATTATTCAGATATTACCTCTGTTGTTAAAAATAAACCATAGTGTTCACTCATTTAAAAAAAAATTCCTGAAAACTTATTTTTTCCAGAAAATGTATTTTAGCTTATTTATAATATTTTAATGGAACAAATTTCTGAATATGACACAGAGAATTATATTAAATATTGCTTATATTTGTAGAACTAAAAAACTACGAAGAGTATATTGTTGGGGACCAGACCAGTAGTTCAGTGGATAGGGTGTTTACCTTGCATGCAGTCGACTTAGGTTTGGTCCCCGGCTTCCCATAAGGTATCCCAGTTACCACCAGGAGTAATTCGTCAGTGCAGAGCCAGGAGTAACCCAAGAGCATTGGCGGGTGTGACCCAAAAAAGAAAACAAACAAAATAGTATATTGTCAATTCATGTTTCAAAACACAAGGTATTATCATACATATGAGAACACATCATTCAATTACTGCTTTGGGAAAATTTGTGAACTGAGATCATATAATACTATAATTGCTCACAAATTATTTTGAAGCTTTTTAAGTACCAACATTCTTTATGTTGAAAAATGAATGTTTAATTTTTTTTCTTTTAGTATCACTGTATCACTGTCTTTCCGTTCATCATCGATTTGCTCGAGCGGGCACCAGTAATATTTCCATATGTCCTGTCTCATGCAAGTAGAGCCCAAGGGCACCTGCTTGCTCCAGGAACATGAAGAACCTCAAACCATTCCACAGGTCATGGGAATGAGGTATATAATTGTTACTGGTATTTGGCATATCAAATACGACACGGGTAGCTTGCCAGGCTCTGCCATGCGGGCGGCATACTCTTGTAGTCACCTTTGATCTCCAGAAACATTTTGAAAGTACTACGGTGATTTTTTTTGTTTGATTTTATAATTTTTTTTGGCCACACTGGTGATTATCAAGAGTTATGCCTCACTCTGTGCTCAGGAATCAATCCTTGTGGGGAATCATATGGCGTGCAGAGATCCGACCTAGGTCAGCCAGGTGCAGAGAAAGCAAGCGCCTTGGGGCCAAAGAGATAGCACAGCCCTTGGGGCATTTGCCTTGCAAGCAGCTGACCCAGTTCCATCTCCAGCATCCCATAAGGTCCGTCATAATGTCCCCAAGCACTGCCAAGCTTAATTACTGTGTGCAGAGCCAGGAGTAACCCCCTGAGAATCACCAGAAGTGGCACAAAAAAGACCAAAGAAAGCGACCTGTGCATCGTACTATAGTGGTGGCCCCTACAAGTCTGAATAAATTCACTAGGTTGAAAAAAGTATTCTTATAAATGAAGGCAAAGAAAATAACAACTCTAGGTTCAGAGAGGTAGGACAGGTCAGGCACCTGCCTTGCACACAGCTAAGCCCAGTTCCTCAGCGTTTCATACAGCCCACTGACTCTCCCAATGTATAAACCTTGAGCACTTCGGGATGTAACCCACCCCCACCCCCAAAACGCAAAACAAGTCTAGCAAGTAAGATGTAGAGGGGCAGATGACCATTATTAAAAAAAAAAAAAGCAGCATGACTGCAAAGTCCCTAAAGCCTGTTAAGACAGAATCTATGGGCCGGAGGGACAGCACAGTGGGTAGGGCGTCTGCCTTGCTGCAGCCCACCCGGTTGGATCCCCAGTATCCCATATGGTCCCCTGAGCAATGCCAGGAGTAACCCCTGAGCATTGCCGGGTGTTACCAACAAAAGAAAAAAAAGAGGGGGTGGATAGCCCAGCGGGAGGGTGTTTGCCTTGCATGCGCCAACCCAGGTTTCTTTTCTTTTACTATTTGCAAATATAATTATGAAACAATGATATATATATATTTATGTGTGTTTGTATGTGTATTGAAGTAATTTTCTTTATTCTTATTTATCCCAATGGATAAATGTATTTTCTGATTATCTTTGGTTATAATGTCAACAATTACAAAAAGTCAGCCCTAGATCCCATCTTTTGCAAACATTTAAAAGTAAAACTTTTCATTGAAGCTGATTTTAGGGACAGAGTGATAGTGTAGCAGGTAAGGTGCTTGCCTTGCACATGGCTTATGCGTGGCTTCATTCCCAGAACCATGTATCCACATATGGTAAAGAAGTACTGCCAGGAGTGATCCTTGAACAAAGAGCTGGAATAGCTCTCTTAGCTTATCCAGATATCATCCAAAAAAGAGAAAATTAAAAAAGAGAAAACAGAGGCTCAGGATAAAATTAAACTTTTATAAGAGATTTTTTAAGAGATTATACAAAGATTTGTATAAGAGATTTTTATCTATTAATGGAACGCACATCTTTGAATGCAGCAGCTTTGTATACCTGGATTGAGAACTCAACATGATGAACGACCTAAAACCTCAGCAATGCAGAAGGAAGAGTCTTGGAAGGTGTTCCAGAAGGCGTGGAACACCTTCAGGAGCATCAAAGAAATAGCTAAAAGGACAAAGAACCTCCGGCTCAGGGCACATCCACCATTCTCCCTGCATTAACATACGCCTCAGAGCCCTGGGCACCCGAAGCAGCATGAGAACGCTATTCAAGTCTCCCCAAAGAGGAATCCAAAGAGCTGTGCTTGGAATATCACACCTCACTTAAGTGAGAGAAGGAATCCGGAGTTCTGACCTCCATTGACGATCTAGAGTCAGGGACGCTGTCTCGTTTGCCAAGGCATCGAAAATCAGATGGCATGGACATGTAATGCAACTTGGAGACGACCGCTGGACCATCCATTACCAGATGGATCCCACGGGACATCCAAAGATCACATGGCCTCTCACCTACAAGATGGTCAGACTTCTTTGTCAAGACAGTTTTAGGCTCTTCATATCCCTGGAGCAAGCAGATGCCGTTGGGTTACACTGGCATGGGACAGGGTCAAATGGAAACTTTACTGTTGCCCGCTCAAACAAACGGACAAATAACAGGATGTCAAGTGATCAGAATAAGATATAAATTAAAGGATGTTTCAATTGTTAAATCTTTTACTTTATTAGAATATCGAATTCTCTGGCAAAACTTAACCGTTTTCTCAAAAAAGTTCAGAAAAACACTACTTTTGAACTTCCCACAAACTCCAAAGCTTGTATCAACTGCCACAAGGCACTTCATTGTGTTAACACAGTCTATTTCCTTTGTAACTTTTTTGAGCACTATCCACACAGCTCCCTCTTATAATATAGATTTTCCAACCAGAGTTGTATGAATACTCTCAGAAGAGAAAACACCTTTTTAGTACTCCCTCAAAGCAGTTACCTATATTGCTTACTGTTTTGTAGATCTTAAACACGTTCTCAGTCTTGTCAAATATTGTTATAATAAGATTTAAGTAATTTGTGTTGTATGTTTGTACAACTGAATATTGCAGGAGATATAGGAGCGTATTGACACACAGGCCTTGAAGCCATTTGAAATCATCATTATGTTAAACAGTTACATGCATGTAAGTGGCAAACATAGGTTATCCCATTGTGTGCTTATGTAATTTGAGTCTTTCTGTAATTAGTTACTTCATTTAAATAGTTTTTACTAATTTAATTTTCTTCTCCATTTCCTATTAATAGATTGTCATGGTTGAATTGCTTCATGTAATTAATACTTTGGGAACTACAGCACGATGCTGAAAGGCATTGTTAAAATGAATCTTTAAATATTTTCAAGCTATTTCATTTCTTAAAGCCATACTGAAAAGAGTAGAAGCAATGTAAAGAAAATCAATTTCAGCATGACATTAGTATAACATAGTTAATTTAATAGATCAGTTAAGAATTTTTTCAATTATCTTATATAGTTTAGTCTCTGAAATGTATATTGATACTATAAAGTGTTTTATAAAAGTTGGAATACTATAAAGCAAATGAAAAAATATTTCAGGATATTCATGTATAATAAGATAATTCATAATTTGGTTTCTCTTCTAAGATTACATTTGTATTAATTTTATATGATTAACTTTTTAGTGATTTATTTCCATTTACTTTAGCTGACAGATCAAATAGATTAAGTTTTTTCTTCATTTAACATTTATTAATTTACCTTATTTATTGCGGTTTTGGTAACACAAAAGCAGTACTCAGGTAGTACTCCTGGTGCTATATTTAAGATCACTCCTGGTTACCATATGGGATGCCCAGAATCAAATTCAGGTCGGCCTTCTGCAAGGCAAGTAAGTGCCCTATCCACTGTAGTATATCTGCATCTTTGAATATTATTATTTTTTTTGCTTTATGGGTCACACCCAGTGATGTTCAGGGGTAATTCCTGACTCTTTGCTCAGGAATTACTTCTTGCAGAGCTCGGGGGACCATATGGGATGCCGGGGATTGAACTCAGGTTGGCAGCTTGCAAGGCAAATCCCTACATGCTGTGTTATCACTCCTTCCCCTGAATATTGATTTTACATGTCACATCTTTTTAAAAATTTTATTATAATACCATGAGATAGACATTTACAAAGCTGGTCATGATTGGGTTTAAGTATACAATGTTGCAACACCCACCCCTCTACCATTGCACATTTCCTACAACCAATGTCCCCAGATACCCTCCCCTCTCTCCCCTCAGTCTGCCTCTATAGCAGGAACATTCCCTCCCACCTCTCTTCTCTTACACATTGTGGCTTGCCATACATACATTTTGGGGTTATCATGTTTGTCCCTTTGCTTACATTTAATGCTCAGTTCTAATCTGGTGTTACCATTTCAACAATTAGTAGAACAGTGGTGTGTATTTATATCCACGAATGAATGCTGTTATTCCATATATGTCCTTTTCTCTTTGACTAATTTCATTAAGCATGATAATATTTATGTGCATTTATTTGCAGGCAAATTTCATGACTTAGTTTTTCCTGACAGCTGCATAGTATTCCATTTTTTAGTACCACAGTTTCTTTACCTGGTCTTCACTTCTTGGGCACGTAGATTATTTCCAGATCCTGGAAATTGAGAACAGTACTGCAATGAATATAGAAGTGAAGAAGGAAGCTCAATATCCAGTTTAGGAGAATTGTGTCTACTGTTTTTCAAAAAGGGTGGGCCAGTAGACATTCCCACCAACAAAGGATGAGAGTCCCTTTCTTCCCACTTCTGTGCTAGCACTGGTTGTTCTTGCTTTTTATTGCATGTGTGCCAGTTTCTGTGGTTTGAGATGATATCTCATTGTTGTTTTGATTTGCATCTCCTTGGTGATTGATGATAAAGAACATTTTTTCATATGCCTTTTGGCCATTTGAATTTCTGCTTTGTCGAAATTTCTGTTAAATTCTTCTCCCCATTTTTTAATGTGGTTGGATTTTTTTTCTTATAAAGTTCTACCAGTGTTTTGTATATCTTTGATATTAACCCCTTATCAGATGGACATTGGTTGATAATTCTTTCCCCTTCTTTGTGGTGTCTTTGTATCTTGGTCACCATTTCTTTTGAGGTGCAGAAGCTTTCAGTTTCATATAATCCCATATGTTTAGCTTTTCTCCCATTTGCCTTGTCAGTGGTATTTTGTCTTTGAAGACGCCTTTAGTTCCAATGTCGTGGATGGTATTGCCTATGTTTTCTTCAATATATCTTTTTAGACTAAGGTCTAACGTTGAGATCTTTAATCCACTGTGATCTGACTTTTGTACATAGCATTAGAAAGAGGTCTAAGTTCATTTTTTACATATAGCTGCCCAGTTTTCCCAGCACCAGTTGTTGAAGAGGCTTTCTTAGTTCCACTTGATTTTTTGTTCTTTTATCGAAGATTAAGTGATTGTATATTTGCAAGTGTGTCTGGATATTCAGTCCTATTCCATAGGTCTGCAGGTCTGCCTTTATCCCAGTACCATGCCATTTTGATTACTATGCTTTGTAGTGCAGATTGAAGTTGTAAAAGTAATTCCATCCTTTCCCCCATTGATTGTTTTAGTTATCAGTGGGGGTTTATTGTTCCATACAGATTTTTGAGTATTTAGTCAAATTCTTTGAAGAATGTCTTTGGTATCCTTATAGAGACTGCACTGAATCTGTATAAAGTTCTAGGGAGTATTACCATTTTGACAATTAAAATTCTCCCAATCCATGAGCAGGGAGTGTGTCTCCATTTTCTCATATCTGCTTTTTATTTCTTGAAGCAGTGTTTTGCAATTTTCTTTGTACAGGTCCTTTACATGTTTATTAAAACTAATTCCTAGATATTTGATTTTCTGTGGAACAATTGTGAGTGGGATTGTTTTCTTAATATCCCTTTCTTCTATTTTGGTGTTTGTATATAGGAAAGTCATTGACTTTTGGGTATTGGTTTTGTACGCTGCTATTCTACTCTAGGTATCTATTGTTTCTAGGAGCTTTTTAGTAGAGAGTTTAGGGTTCTTAAATATAATATTATGTCATCTTCAAGTAGCAATAGCTTGATTTATTCCTTGCATATCTGGATGCCCTCAATGTCCTTTTCTTCTCTGATTGCTATGGCAGTTACAATACAGTATTGAATAGAAGTAGTGAGAAGGGGCAGCCTTGTCTTCTTGCTGATCTTAGGGGCATAACTTTCAGTGTTTCCATTGAGAATGATGCTTGCTGTTGACTGTTTTAGATGACTTTGCCTATATTGAGGAAAGTTCTTTTTATTCCCATTTATGGAGAGCTTTTATCATGAGCAGGTATTGGATCTTGTCAAATGGTTTGTCTGCATCTATTGATATGATCATATGGTTTTTATTTATTCTTTTATTGATATGATGTATTATGTTGATTGTCTTATGAATGTTGAACCGTCCTTGCATTCCCTGAAATGAATCATACTTGATCATGGTGTATAATGAGTCTTTGGATTCAGATTGTTAGTATTTTGTTGAAGATCTTAACATGAGGGAGATTGCTCTGTAGTTCTTTTTTTTTTTGTCTTTGTTGGCTTTGAAAATCAGGGTGATATGTGCTTTGTAGAAGGTAATTGTGAGTGTTTCTGTTTCTTCTATTTCCTAGAAGAGCTTGAAAAGGACGGCAGTAGGTCCACTTTAAAGATTTTGAAGAATTCTGGGGCCGAGCGATAGCCCAGCGGGTAAGGCATTTGCCTTTCACGTGGCGGCTCATGCCGGCCCGGTTCGATCCCCGGCATCCCATATGGTCCCCCGAGCACCGCCAGGAGTAATTCCTGAGTGCAGAACCAGGAGTAACCCCTGAGCATTGCCAGGTGTGACCCAAAAAGCAAAAAAAAAAAAAAAAAGATTTTGAAGAATTCACTTTTGAATCCATCTGGAAATGGGATTTTGTGTTTGGGCAGAATTTTGATTACTGTTACATTCTTAGTTAAGCTAACTAGGCATTTGATTTTCTGTGGAACAATTGTGAGTTGTCAGTTTTCTCGATGGTGAAGGCTTATGCAGGTATTCCAGGTCTTCTTGTTTCAGCCTTGGGAGGCTATAGGAATTCAGGAATTTGTCCATTTCTTCCATTATGTTTTGTGGCACACAGACTCTCACAGTAATCTTTGATGATCTTTTTTAATCATGTGGTTTCTGTTGTGATGCCCCCTTTTCATTTATGATTCTGTTTATTTGGTTTCTCTCTTTCCCTTTCCTTGCGAGTCTTGCAAGTGGTTTGCCAATCTTGTCTTTTTTTCAAATATTCAACTCTTGTTTTCATTTATCTTTTGGATTGCTTTTGGGGTTCCATCACATTGATTTCAGCTCTAACTTTTATTATTTTCTTCTTTCTGCCTGGGTTGGGCTCCTTTTGTTGGTCATTTTGTATGATCTTAAGCTGTGAAGTCAGCTTATTTATGTAGGTCCTTTATTTCTTTTCCTGAAGAATGCTTACTGAGCTAAATGTTCCTCTTAATACCGCTCTCGCTGTATCCCACAAGTTCTGATAGTTCTTGTCTTCATTTTCATTTGTTTCCAGGAATCTTTGTATTTCCTATTTGATTTCTTCTATGCACCACTGGTAATTCAGCAAAGAGCCGTTCAGTTCCCAGGTTTGTTTGTGTTCCTCTCCTTTGACTTGCTTTTATTTAAACTGAATAATTATTACAAGAAAGTCATGGCACTATTTATTCAGTAAATGTTTATTGAACTCTTACTACATGCCAGATATTTTACATTCTGGGACTTTATAGATTAATAAGAGTCTTTGACCTAATAAAATAGAAATGCAGATAAATAATAAATGTTACAGAAAATTATGTCAGTTTAAGTAACTAGAAAGTGCTGGGGATGATAAGGAAACACTCAAATGAAATGTTGAAGGTATCCCCAATATAGAGATTATAGGGTCAGATAGATAGTTCAGCTGACAGATAGGCATCTAGCCCAAAATTGATCCCTGACACCCCATATGGTCACCTGAGTCCCCACTAAAGGTGATCCCGTATAGTGGTCAGGAGTAGCTCTGAGTACTACTGGATATGGCCAAACAAATAAAAATCAGAAGTGATTATAATAGTGAGCCATGCTATGTAAAATCAATAAATAAGAAAATTAGAACACTAGAAATAATGAAGAGATGATATAGTATGTTTGTGAATACTTGTATTTTGGGAAAAAGCTAAAGTTTGAATATTCAAAAAAGTATTTGAAGTATAGGTGATAGTTGGGCGTTTGAAAGTAAATGATGGAAATTGTGGGGCAGATATGATTAGTAAAACCACTGAAAACTCAGTTTTAATAAGATATGCCAAAATTGATAAGGAATCATATCCCAGAAACTTTTGGTGTTAGAGTTTATAATTCTTGATCACTTGTGTCACTTGTCTTCCCGTTGTTCATTGATTTGTTCAAGCAGGCACCAGTAACATCTCCACCTGTCCTGTCTGATGCTAGTGTAGTCCAAGGGCATCTGCTCACTCCAAGAACACGAAGAACCTCAAACCATTCCTTTAGGTCATGGGAATGAGGTCTATAACTGTTACTGTTTTTTGCATATTAAATATGACACGGGTAGCTTGCCAGCCTCTGCTGTTCCGGTGATATACTCTCAGTAGGAGACTCTCATCTCGTGCATTTACTGATGAACGGCCATGCAAGATGGGGAAAGATCGGCTTTTCTCTTGGATGAGCTCTGATGAGATGTGGAGTCCAGGTGTTTAAAATTGCACTCTAATGGTGTGGGGGGGTTCCTCTGGCTTCTTGCAAGGCTCTATTGGGAAGGCAGGCCAGGGCTAGAACCTGTCTTCCCTCCCGGGCACCTCATGATCAACTAAGCACATGGAGAGCTGGTAGCAGCTCTGCCCCGTGTGTCTGAGTCTCTGGATCAGGCATACCTGGGCTTGAAATAGTCTTTGCTGTAGGATGGGACTCTGGTGAGCAGGGCTTGAGATTGGCTTTTCTCTTGGGTGGAACTCCTGACAAGCTGTGGAGTCTGGATGTTAAAAATTGTGAACCTCATGGTGTGGTAGTTCCTCTGGCTTTTTGCAAGGCTCTATTGGGATGGCGAGCCAGGGCTAGAACTTGGATGCCTTCTCTTCTGGATGCCTCATGATCAGTTGAGCACAGGGAGAATGAGTAGTACCACTGCCCCGTGTCTGAGTCCAATTCTTGATAGTTGATGAAATATGGTCATGGAAAAGTTTAGGATGACTTTTGATTTTCTGATTTGAAAAAACAGATCAGTTATAAAATATTTACATGTATATAGAACCACATTAAAAAGAGAAGATAAAGAGAAGAAGGCTTAGAGGAAATTGAGGAAACATTCATATGATGTAAGCTAAGAAGTTGCAATATAAACATCTTAGCTGAATAGAATAAGCCAAGTAAAATGCAGACACTACTGTCAAAAGTGATATGTCAGAAACCAGGAAAATAAATAGGAAATATATATTACACTATGTAGAATTTTCCATTTGTATTTTTATTAACTAAATCCAGAAATGGTACTTGACCAATAGAGGTAATTTGCATATGACTTTTATTATTTGCACTCTTCAGATAGTACATATATGCCTATATACATATGTATGTACAATTATAATAATATACGTATATCTCACAAGGATATATGTATATATATATATATGGCTCTTCATATTCCTGAATCAACCAGATGCCATTGGGCTACATTGGCCCGTGATAGGGTCCAATGGAAATGCTACTGGCGCCCGCTCGAGCAAATCGATGAATAACGGGATTCAAGTGAACAAGTGATCTCACAAGGATGTAACCTCAAGATTTTTTAGATATTATTGTATATATAATTTCCTGAATGGCAAGCCTGTCAAGCTGCCCATGTCATATTTGATATGCCAAATACCAGTAACAATATGTTAGGTCATTGCCATGACCTAATATAATGGTTTGAGGCTCTGTATGTTCCTGGAGCGAGCAGATGCCCTTGGGCTCTACTAGCATGAGGCAGGACATATGGAGATGTTACTGGTGCCCGTTCGAGCAAATTGATGATGAACGGGAAGATAGTCATAGTGATAGATCGTATATATAATTTCCATTTGTTGTATCTTTTACAAAACCTTCAGTGATCAATCTGAGAGAAAATGGGTATAAACTTTTTGTAGAGTCTGTTACTAAAGTTGTATATTATTTTTCAAGTGATTAAAATTATTCATTTCAAATAAAGTGTTGATTTATTTGTCACTTTATTTCTGTTGCAATTGTAATAAAAAGCCAATTAGTGTTAGAAAATTCACAAAGTTGTCTTTAATGATAACATGTTACTTTCTCATTAAGTTTCTTTTAGTTTCTATAATTTTACAGAATGAAATTAAAAGCAGGAAAGAATATTGATGGTATGCAATAATAGGAAGAAAGGCATTGGGAATCTACAAGTGGTTTTTCTTCATAATATAAGCATAAGTGACAAGATATATGACAAAAATATCATAAACTAAGAGATGAGTTAATTTAATTCTACTATCTGTATCAAAGAAAGGACAGAAACTAACTAAATGAAAGCTACAGCATTCTGTATAATTTAGTTACTTTAAAAAGGAAATATGTTATAGAAAATGTGTTTTAATTTAATTTCCAACACTGTCAAATTAAACTGTATCACTGTATCACTGTCTTCCCGTTCATCATCGATTTGCTCAAGCGTAAAACCTCTATGAAGGCTTTGCTTTACTAATTTCATGATTGTAATTAAATTTCGACTTATGTAGATTAATTATAAGGTTATATTTCTGTTGATTCTCATTTAAAGTTTCTTTTAAATATTCTCCTGTTGTCTGCATCCCTGTAATGTAGGAGTGTCCTCACTACTTTCTACTTTAACTTCTTTAATGAACTTCTCTTCCTTAAAAACTTAAATAAATGTTTCCATATTAGTTCACATCGTATTTTATAACTTTCAAGTGATATTATTTCCTCAATTTATAACAAAGGATAAATTGTTTACTTATCATCACTGTATCACTGTCTTCTCATTCATCATCGATTGGCTCGAGCGGGCACCAGTAACATCTACATATGTCCTGTCTCATGCTAGTAGAGTCCAAGGGCACCTGCTTGCTCCAGGAACATAAAGAACTCCCAAACCATTCCATCAGGTCATGGGAATGAGGTCTAAAAATTGTTACTGGTATTTGGCATATCAAATACGACACAGGTAGCTTGCCACGCTCTGCCATGCGGGTAGCATACTCTTGTAGTCATCTCTAAATCCAGCGTTTATTGATCAACTGCGCGGCTGCAAGCGGCTGCGCAAGCTGAACTGTGATAGGCTGGTCTGCTGGGTGGAGTTCTGACGAGATGGATGTGGAAAACGGAGGCCCTCATGGAGTAGGGGTCGTCAAGCTTGTTGCAAGGCTCTGCTTGGGTGGCGGGCCAGGGCTAGAACCCGCCATCCCCTCCTGGCTGCCTTGTGAGACGGCTGGGCACAGGGAGAGCCAGTAGCAGGATAAGGGGTGGCTGGAGCAATAGCACAGCGGGTAGAGTGTTTGCCTTGCGCAGCCTACCCGGATTCGATCCCCAGCATTCATATGGTCCCCCAAGCACCGCCAGGAGTAATTCCTGAGTGAAGAGCCAGGAGTAACCCCTGAGCATGGCCGGATGCGACACAAAAAAAAAAAAGTAAGAACAATTAATGAATACAGCTCTTTTTAGAGTTTTCCAGAAGCTTTATTGAGTGTTGGAAGACAGATTTAGCTAGTCTGGGAGCTTTGCTGTTTTACCCACTCACAGCTTAATCTATTTACATGTTTTTAAACCAAGGTTCATTCTAATGAGATCTCCCTTCTGTGTAAACACTGATGGAGGGTGTGGCAGTCAGAGAAGTCACCTGGACTCTGAAAAACTTCTGACTTGCACATCTACTAAGACTTTTATGTTTTCTACATTGGGCACTGCTCCTCTTTATACCCACTGCACCCAGCAGGGACTGTTATAATTTACCAGGAGACTACCACCCTGGCTACTTTGAGACTATAGGAAGGTTATAGGAAGGATCATACTAGTTTGCTCTCAAGCAGGCGAGTGTGACCCTCTCAGTATACAGAGGTGAAGATACTCAGAATCACCCTGGTGCAGATAATAAATAAGAAGGACCTTGTGGGTGCCATCTACATTACATGAAGCCCATGAAATTAACATGCATTATTTTATACCCTCTCTCTCTCTCTCTCTCTCTCCCTCTCTCTCTCCAGTGCTTTACATAAGAGATAATCTTGAAGAAGGGATTAGTCCTTGACTTAATCCTTTGTTTATATCTATAATAGGGTGTGGCACCACCCTTCTACAAGCTGTTTAGGGTTCTTAGTTTACAGGACACATCCTGTCACAGACAGATAGGATTACTTTGGTGTATATAAGGAACTGACTTGAGGCCCTTTTTTCTGTTTCCCCTTCTTGTGGGTAGGGTTCCCTTTCGGTGAGATGGTGAGATCCTCTCTCTTTGGAGACTTGGGCTCTTTTGTATGGTCTAAGTCCTGACAAGAGCTAGAGTTCTTTCATTGTATTGGATTGTAGTGGTAGAGCTTTTATACTATTAAAAGCATTTTTTGGAACTGTGCTGGACTCGGGAGTTTTGATCCATTTCCCTGGTGGCCTTGGAGGTAGAAGAGAACTTCTGTCCTAATATTGTTGGGGATCCCAGCAGCTCCCGACAAGTGAGGATGAATAAAATATTTCTGTCCATGCTCACAATTCTATCTCAACCCTATAATATAGTATAATATGGGCACGTCTTTGAGAAAGTCATGAGAATATCTGAGGAACTGCACATTAATTTGTTGTATGTTATTTATTCCGTTTGTGGTTTGTTTTGAGCAACTGGTTTTAATTGTGAATCTAAGGGAAAAACAATTTGTAGGTAGACTGCAAATTTATTGTTTTTCAAATGTAGCTGAAGGAAAGTAAAAAAATGAAATAGGCTGCTAATTTATTACAATTTAAATGTCAAGATAAGAAGTAAATCTAGACTTATTTGATATCTTTCTTTTGAAAATAGAGAAAAGATATTCTTACAACATCACTGTATCACTGTCTTCCCGATCATCATCAATTTGCTCGGCGGGCACCAGTAACATCTCCATATGACCTGTCTCATGCAAGTAGAGCCCAAGGTCACCTGCTTGCTCCAGGAACATAAAGAGCCTCAAACCATTATATTAGGTCATGGGTATGACCTAACATAATTGTTAATGGTATTTGGCATATCAAATATGACACGGGCAGCTTGACAGGCTGGGGAAGGGGGAGGGAACCGGGGACGTTGGTGGTGGGAGATGGGCACTGGTGGAGGGACGGGTGCTGAAACACTGTATGACCAAAACCCAAATATGAACTTTTTTAATTGTATATCTTTTTATTTGTATATCTCACGGTGGTATAATAAAATACTTAAAAAAAGAACCTGCCATGGAGCAGGGCTGGGGGAGGGGGAGGGAACCGGGGGACGTTGGTGGTGGGAGATGGGCACTGGTGGCTGGATGGGTGCTGGTACACTGTATGACCAAAACCCAAATATGAACTTTTTAATTGTATATCTTTGTAATTGTAAAAGTAAAAATTAAAAAAAAAAAGAAGTAAAAAATATTTAAGAAAACTAAGCAAGATATTTTTTGGACAGTTACTCAGTGAACCTATATAGGAATATGTGATATAACAATAAAATCTGCAAAACAAAAGCAAAAAGAATATGTAAAAATGTCCTAAGTTAAATTTATTATCTCACTTACTAAACATACTATACTGATGAAATATGGCTTTCATGATGATTCAGAAAAGCATGTTTCTTTTTTCCTTAGAATATTCTTATGTTTATATGTCCTTTTTGTTAATGGAAAACACTTTTATGCATTTTATCTTTTTTACAAAATAAGTCTTTATTAAATACAGGATTCATGCCTTTTTAAATGTTATTTTGTGAATATTTTTATTTAATCTTACTGTATTTATCAATGATAGATAGTAATACTGGTTGTCAATATTCATAATGACATGTTATTGATCTAAATATCTATAATGCTATTTACAAAACACAACAAGAATTAATTCACTGAATGTTTTATTTCTGTATACATTTTTATTTATGCTCTACACTTTTGTGATGTTAATATGTAAGGTGTATATATTCTCAAATATGATTTTCTATTTTGTTGGTAAAAACTTAAAGCCTTCCCACTTGCTGCTAGATTATTTCAGAAAACAAGTCCTATAAATATGTGAAATATGATAAATGTCTTTATAAACTACTAGGTCACACACATTAAAGCATAGGGAGATAAATGTAATGCTTAAGGTTCATAGAGTAAAGTTCTATTTTAGAAAGGTAGTTGTGCTGTGAGATACCCCCCAACTAAAATGATTCATTTCTATTTGTCAAGATATCTTAAGGCATAAATGGATGTTAAAATTGCTGTTATGTTTACTTGATCTCTTAAACAAATCTTCCCTCAATAATAAAATATTGAAACATTGAGGCCTTTTATTCTTTTGAGTCTGACTACTGTAATTTCTAACTTATTCAATACGATGCATAGATAAAATGATGTCTCAATATGTACCGCTATATCATTACTACTTCCAGCTTCAACAGTTTATTCATCTTTTAGCTATGCACTGAGCTTTGAATTCAGGTCAGTCTCTGTACTGGGCACCTCCAAGCTGATGACACAGGGCAAGTGTCAGACTTGGGAAAGCCGACTTTTCTGACGATGAAAAAAGGAAGTCACTGAACTGTGGCAGGAGGAGGGACCCAGGGACAACGGGGATGGATAGGACATAATTTCCTAATGGAGGTGACATTTGCGGTCAAAATTTTAGGAAGACTGGTAGTTCAATCAGGGAAAGGCATATTCTACGGTTAGAAAGTAGCCAATAGTGCAAGAAAAGCTTGATGAGGGAGAAGTGCCTGGGTAGCAAGTACTTATTGTGTCAAAAGGAAAAATTAGATTATATGATAAATAAATCCATTAGATATGGCTCCATTATCTAATGGAGCCATCATGGAATTTTAAGATGGAGGGGTGTCAGGACAATATCTGCTAAGTATTAGACACATGGCTGTCTAGCAGATTGACACTGATGGGCAGTAAGGATAAAAGAATTAATGTAAGGCATAAGAAAAAGCATATACTACAGCTCAATAGACTTCAGAGTTTACCAGTTGGACTTAATAATTTATACTTACTATAGCACTTTTAGCTCTTTAGTTTTGTGCTATATATTATGCATGAAATACTTTCTAATTTATTTTTTGATTTGGCACCATAGCCAAGAGTGTTCATGCCTACTTGTGCTCAGGTCCTGTTATAACATTGAACAGCTTCATTATCATTTGCAACATTAACAACAGTTAACATTACTTCTTATGAAGAAAGAAAATTCCGCACAGAAATTATCTTGAATATGTTAATCTCACACAAAAGAGAAAATTATTTCTTTGAAGGTGGTATCTCTTTTCCCAGATATATTTCCAAAACTGTAACTTGTAGTTGGTCTATACAATCTTCATTTAGTTGATCTGAGCTTTGGAGAGACTGAATCTTATATAACAGTCTGATACAGGAAGCCTTATGAAATTTATAGTTAACAGAAATATTGGGATTCAACGCCTATATTGCAAAGAAGCCTTTAAAAGTGGTTACACAAGATAGGCAGGTTTAGCAGTTGCCTTCTAACAGCTAACCCAGGTTCAAATTCCAAGACTGCATATGTGCTCTTTGCCACACACACCCTGCCCGCCATCAAGCACAAAAAGTGCCTTAGTAATCCATGAGTACAGAGCAGTAGTAATCTCTGAGTAAGGCCTTCTATAGCTTCAAGATAACAACAGCAACAACAACAGCAAGAAAAAAACACAAGACAAAAAGCAAAAGAGGAATGCTGGAAATATTCTGTAAGGGAAGAAAGCAGGTATATAGAGGGAAGAAGATATCCGGGGCACCAAGGACTCTAAACTCTTGGAAAAAGAGAACTTTATCAAAATTCATACCAACAAAGGTATCTCCTGTGATCTATCATATAGAACACAATCCAGATTTATGTTCACATATGGGATAAACCCAATGTAAATTAATGGGAAGTAGAACTGATTTGGTTTCAATCCCTGTACAATGGCCTTATTTTCATTTTCTTAATGTCTATAAAATTAGCTTTTCTTAGAAAAATTCATAAAAGATGTAACCAAGTCTGAAAAGCGCTTAGTACAGACTTGTGCGCTGGCATTGCTAGGAGCCTGTGATGTGAACAGAATTCCCTGAATTTCTATCCATTTTATCATCCATGTTTAGGTTTTCTCTTTATCCTTTAATGTGAAATAAAGTTAAATGCTATGTCTTTTTAAATATTATTTGCAAGGATTAAATCTGTGGAAGACATTTTAAACTGTGAAAAATTTCCCCAATATGGTACTATATTATTAACAATTGTTGTCACCAGAGAGTTTAATTCCAGAAATTAACATATACCACAGATGTGGAATTGGAATTACTTTTTCTTATAAACATAACAGAGAATGGCTGGTAAATGAGGACCACACACCAGCCACCTGCGTTCATAAATAGCATTATATTACAAGAAAGTATTACCCATTCATTTACACCTGTATATTCTGCTTTTGCATTAGATAGACTTGAGTGGTTACAAACTGTATACCCAACAATCTTAATTATTTTGAAAATTTATTTTATTTATTTTTTGTGCTATAATATAAATTTTTTAACATTTTATTATACCACCGTGAGATATACAATTACAACGTTGTTCACGCTTGGGGGTTTCGGTCACACAGTGTTCCATCACCCGCCCTCCACCAGTGCCCCTCAACCACCACCCATGTCCCCAATTCCCTCCCCCTCCCACATCCTGCCTAAATGGCAGGTTCTTTATCTCCTCTCTCTCCCTCTCTCTCCTCCTCCTTCTCCCACACATTGTGGGTTGCTACTATGTACACTTAGAAGCCATCATTTGCATTTTTTGTCTGTATTTAATGCTGTTCTATGTTGGTATCAGACATTTAGACATTTATTCACACATGTTCCCTTCTCTATCTAACCAAACCTCTGACTCCCACGGCGAAAATTTATTTTATTTTTAATGAATCAATGTGATTTATAATAAATACTATTATCTATGTATTTTTAGATGAACTATGTTTTGCTTCACATATAACACAACTGTTAGCATTGGTCCACCAATATCTGATGACCCCACCTCACTCACAACTAGAAATCATTTAATTTTTAAAATTTGGGTCATGCCTTTTTAACAGTGTTTACACAATTTTGCTTTACATGGTAAACTTACCCCAGCAAAGTGCCCAAGTTTGCAAACAGTAATGCTCTGTTATGTCTAGTCCACCATCATTCCCCTTATCAGCTCCCTCACTTACTTGGTATTTTCAGTTCTGTAATCCAGTGTCAGTGGTTTGTCATCATTTGAAAACTTAAACATTCTTGTGTCTTGTTTCCTCTCTGTACCACAGATGAGAAGGTTCATATGGTATTTTCCCTTCTTTCTCTGACTTGCTTTTGCTTACTTTGATACTTCCCAGTTCCATTCAGAATTCACATACAGCATGATTTCAATGTTTCTTATGACTGCATAGTATTCCGTTGAGTGTGTGTGTGTGTGTGTGTGTGTAAAACTGCTTTATAAATTCACCTGGTATTACACATTATGTTCAGATAAATATCCTGGTTACTTGCTATTGTACTAAATGAACAGTAGCTCTAGCTAGTATACTGCAGTCAATGTACATGGGTTTTGGGGTTGTTTGAGTCAACAACAGTATTGGGATCTGTTGGCTTCTCTGATCATGTTTGGGATCAGCAACTGTCCTTTCTGGTCAATGAACAAAGGAACCACAAGCACAGTCTAGGAAACCTAAGGCTTTACTTTTCCAACTCCACTCCACACCAGCTGCCACGCTCCAACCCCCCAAAACACAGGAGATAAATCTTATGCAGAGGCTGGGGCAGGGTGTAACCAAAGGTAGTACAATAAGATAAAACTGACTTTCTCTTATCGGTGAAAAATCCCCAGTGGTCACACCGATGCTTCCTAGGGCAATTGAGGGGCTATAGGGCAGAACGTTGCTTTTCTCTCTCCTAGGCTAGTAGCGATCATTTCAATAATATTTCAATAATATCCCTAGTTATTTTGTATAAACACAGTAAGAGATATAGGTATATATCAACACTCAGGATTAAACCCTTAGGGTGGTCTTTCCTGGGGAGATCATGTCATTGATCTAAACTATGCTTCTTTGCCAGATTGATAATATCCAATCCCCTAGTGTCCTTTCTCCAACAGCAGTCCTAAATGTTCTGCTCCAGCTGCTGACTTCCACAGCTTATCTTAGGTAGGTTCAAACAGCTCTGTTTTGACATTGCTCTAAACTTTGGGTCAGAGCAGGCCTTACTCTAAAAGTTGTCCCATATCCAAGCCAGGGTGAATGCTTTTCCTGATTTCATCCAGTCCCTTGTAGGGACCCTCTGTTGAGGTCTGAGGAATTACATTAAATCAAATTGGTAGTGAGCCTTATAGTTGGAAAAGTATGATGGAAACCCAGGAGTAAATAATTCAGAATTAAATAATTTAAAACTGCATTGCCTGAGCATCTTTTGTGCTTATACAAGAGATCCCTAGCATAAACAATCAAAAGGCTTGTAGGAAGGAGAAAAATAATCCCCTCGTTATCAATACAAAATCCCAGGGCTAGCAAATATAACAAGCATCCGACACATAGATGTGTGTGTGTGATTAATGTTTTCATTTTCTATGGATAGATGCCAGAAGTGGAACTGCTTTGCCATTTGGAAACTCTATTTTTTTTGAAAACTGCATATTTTCATAGAGGCTGAGCTAGACATTTCTGCAAACAGCAGATTATGGTTACTTTTTGGTCTCCACATGCCAACTAACACTGATCGTTTCCTTTTTTCTCCATATCCCCACCAATACTCACTGTTTAAACCTTTTTATATGCCATTCAAACTATTATGAGATTATATCTCATTATAAATTGTCACATTTCCATAATTTAAGTGAGAGCCGAACATTTTCTTAATATGTCCACTTTTTCATATGTTCATACGTTTATGAAGAAGAAATATTACTTCATCAAAATGTCTCTTCATTGCTTTTCCTTATTTTTTGGTGTTTTTTTAATTTTGTGCTTTTGTTGCTGAGTTTTGTGAGTACCTTATGTATCATGGATATTAGCCCATTAACTGATGTATTATGCGTAATATTTTCTGTCACTTGGTAGGATGTATTTTAATTTTAGCCCAGGTTTCTTTTGTCATGTAAAACCTTTGAATTTGGCAGTGTCCCACCTGTTTATTTTTGAGTTTTGTTATTTTGCCAAATGAAAATATCTCTGAGGTCTGTATCTTGGAGATTTCTGCTTATATTTTGTTTGATATATTGTATTGTTTTTTCTCTGTTCTTGAGGTATTAGTGCATTCTGAGTTACATTTTTTTATAATGTGAGATACAGATAAAACTTTATTATTTTTACATATTGCTGTTTTCTCAACACCATTTTTTTGAGAAAACTTGACCAGAAGTTACAGGGAATCATAAAACTCTTCAACTATCCAAAGTCTTTCTGAGAATAAAAAAGACTGTCACATTGACTTAAATTATGCTATAAAGGTATTATATAAAATCTGCAATGACTGTAGATTCTCAGACAAATGGAATAAAATAGAACAGAGAGCTGAGAGGGAAACCTCCAAGAATCCTGGATGTTTAATCATGAATGTTTAATCTTTGGGCTAGCAAAGGTGTTGGGAACATGAAGTATAACAAAATCTCTTTATTATTTATTCTCTGTCTATTTACAGAGAAAGTTGGTTGACTCCATAGTATGACTCATGGAAGATAATATTTCTATAATATAGAAGGACTACTGATTATATAGTACCTAAAATCTACTACTATATTTTTCCATAAAATATATTGACAAATGTTAGGTTCACTAGATATCGATAGGTTGAAAAAGCATAGGAACAGAAAAACTACAGTGTGTTTTTAATTCACTGATATGAATGGTAGCATCTTTATCACATACCAAATTTTTAATTAATTTTAAGTAAAGTTATTTAGGTTAAAGTGAATAATCCTTTGCAAAATAAATATATATTTACTATTAGTACATAAGTCAATTTGCTATTAAATTATAGAAACATTAATGCAGTATAACTATTTTATGTGGTAGACTTTAAATTAAAAAATTGAATTTAGGTAGAGATGGTTTCAACATATTAATGTGGCAGGGAAACACATGAACTCAATTGAAGTGTCTCTTTTTGAAAAATGATTATAAAGCCTAGAACAATAGTACAATGGGTAGGTGCTTGCCTTGCGCATAGTTGACCTGGTTTAACCCTTGGCACCTCATAATGTCCTTCAACCTAGCACTATTGTTCCAGGAAAGCAGAATCACATGTAAGCCCTGAGAACCCAGAGGTGTGACCCATAAAAACAAATAAAAATAAAAGTGGTTTTTAGGAATATCTGAGAATGCAAGTTTTGCTGAAAATATGACCTACAATTTCCTAACACTGCTTCCTTCCTCCATCACGGCTATTTGCTCATGCAGCATGAGAGATGTTCAAGCCCTGCTGGTTGGCTGAGGAACTTGCCCCAGAACCCTAGAAGCACTGTGCCTTGGAATCCTCATATTGAACCCCTGGAAAGATGGCTGAGAATCATTGTGAGATTAATTTAATGTCATTGTTAATGCAAAAGTAGTCCACAGCTGAATGTCCTGCCACAGTTATCAAACATGTTAACGTGAAAGTGGATTTTCCCTGTGCTGAGAGGATTCTTGAAAATTGCAAGAAAGATTTTGCATAAAAAAAACTCTACAAAACTCAGCTGAAGGAAAGTTAGTTTATTGTACATAGGGCTTCAGGTCCCTCTCGATATGTCTAGTCCTCTCTATTACCCATAATGAGGTCCTGGTTCTGTCTTCATGCTGGCGGTCCAATTTACAACCTTCCTGTCTTGTTTTACGTAGTCTACGCTATCTCATGAATGATGGCCAGGGTCTTGTTCCTGTATCTTTCCCTAACTACTCTCTATTCAGTGCACACTTTCCCAGCCTGTAACCTGGACCTCTGAACCGCTATCCTGGGCATCCAAGCCCTGCCTAAACCCTGGGCCTCTGAGCCCAAACTTTCACTTTACCCTCCTGGACATCTAAGCCCTGCCTGAACAGAGAGGACTTGGGGCTCCCTTTTCAAATCTCACCCCCAGGCATCTCCTTTCTGATTGGCTAATTGGCTAAAGTGACCTGTCATTCTCCACTTAGCTCCACTTGTACCAAAGTAACCTCATGATTTCCACCTAGCCCCAAATGTATCAATATAGTGGAATTGTCTATATGACATGATAACTCACTGATCTTTCTGGTGTGGGCAGTGATAATTTATCTTTGGATAATACAGTGAAGAGCAAATAGTGAGTACCAAAGATTGTTTTTTTTGACATTGAAGGACTATTTGATGAACAACAATCCTGGTATTACTTGTCACTTGTCTTCCCATTGTTCATCAATTTGCTCGAGCAGGCACCAGTAACATCTCCATGTGTCCTCCCACATGCTAATATAGTCCAAGGGCATCTGCTCGCTCCAGGAACATAAACAGCCTCAAACATTTCCATCAGGTCATCTGATTGAGGTCTTACTGGTGTTTGGCATATCAAATATGACACGGGTGGGGCGGAGCGATAGCCCAGCGGTAGGCGTTTGCCTTGCATGCGGCTGGCCTGTGCCGGCCCGGGTTCGATCCCGGCACCCCATATGGTCCCCCGAGCACTGCCAGGAGTGGTTCCTGAGTGGAGAGCCAGGAGAAACCCCCTGAGCATTGCTGGGTGTGACCCAAAAAGCAAAAAAAAAAATATGACACGGGTAGCTTGCCAGGCTCTGCCGTGTGGGTGGGATACCTTGTAGTCACCTCTCATCTTGTGCATTTATTGATGAACCACATGGCCGCTTTGCTTGTGATCAGAGCTTGTGATCAGAGCTTGTGATCAGCTCTTCTGCTGGGTGGAGCTCTGACTAGCTGGGGAGTCGAATGTGAAAAATGTTGACCCTCATGGTGTGGGGTTCCTCTGACTTCTTAAGCTCTGTGGTATGGCGGGACAGGGCTAAACCCACCTTCCTCCCGGGTGTCTTGATTAGCTGGGAACAGGGAGAGACGGTAGCAGCTCTGACCCATGTATGTGAGTCTCTGGATCAGGCATACCCTGGGCTGGACTTGAAAATGACTGCTGAAAGGTGTGTCTCTGACAGCCGAGCTTGTGATCAGCTCTTCTGCTGGGTGGAGTACAAACAAAAAAATCCTAAAAACAGGAAACTAATCAGAAGTTTGCTGTCATCACCATCCTGCTTGAGGCATGAGAGAATTTATCAGATAAGTTTGGTTGTGGAAGTTGGGATATTGTAGAGATGGGAAAATCAGATACATGTTTTCAAAATCACTGTATCACTGTCTCACTGTCTTCCCGCTCATCATCGATTTGCTTGAGCGGGCACCAGTAACATCTCCATATGTCCTGTCTCATGCTATTAGAGCCCAAGGTAATCTGCTTGCTCCAGGAACATAAATAGCCTCAAACCATTGCATCAGGTCATGGAAATGAGGTCTATAATTGTTACTGGGAATTGTAAAATTCTATGCGGCAGAGTCTGGCAAGTTACCCGTGGTGTATTCGATATGCCAAAACAGGGACAATAATGGACCTCATTCGCAACCAATGGGGATGTACTGGCATCTGCTCAAGCAAATTGATGAACAACAGGAAGACAAGTGACAAAGTTCTACAATGAAAGACAAGTGACAAAGTTCTATGTCATAGTAAAATTAGAACAATGTCATCAGTGAAGCGCTGATGGTGTAGTAGAAAGAGCTATGCTTGGAGTATCATGCCTCACTCAGGTGAGAGAAGAATCCGGAGCTCCAACCTCCATCGCTGTTCCAGAGTCAGGGACGCTGTCTCGTTTGCCAAGGCATCGGAAATCAGATGGGCTGGACATGTAATGAGATTTGGAAATGACCACTGGACTAGAGCTGTTACCAACCGGATCCCATAGAATGTCAAAAGATCACGTGACCCCCCCCACCTACAAGATGGTCGGACTTCTTCGTCAAGACCTTGAGCGAACAGTTTGAGGCTCTTAGTATTCCTGAAGCAACCAGATTCCACTGGGCTACACTGGCACGTGATAGGGTCAAATGGAAATGTTACTGGCATCCGCTTATCAAATCGTTGAATAACCTGATGTCAAGTGATCAAGTAAAATTAAGTACTCATTTTCTTTCTCTTTCCCTTAATCTTGTTCTCTCCCTCTACCTCGTTATGAGTTGTATAAGAATGATAGTATCCTATTTAAGTAAATGATGAGAAATAAATTCAGGTAGACTTGAGAAAAAACTTCTCAAGAATGAGATTGAAATAAATTCAGATATAATTGAAAAAAAAATCTCCAAGAATGAAATGAGCACAGTCCTGTTTAACTGAATAATATAACAATGGTTTGTGTTTTTGCTTTACCATTTGAGAAGCATTCAGTGCTTTTCTTACTTACATTTTCTAGCCATTAATATATAAATAATATTGCCTTATTTACTACAAGCAATCTCTAGGACATAAGATACTTTTAATATAATGAATTATTGATTTAATCAATTAATAATATTAAGAATAACACCCTGTGTTTATATCTTACTATACTTGCTTTCTTGCAAATGTTGCACATTAAATAATTTCTTTGACTGACAGTATATAAATAGCTGTGCTCCCTTCTGGAATTTCAAAACAAACTCTCAAAATCATAAAATATAATTTTCTCATTAAAAAAAAATCCTGTCTTGGTGTGGTTTTCATGAAAAATAAGGTATTCTGTTGGGAAACAGAGAAGGCTCTAAAACAGTAGGACACATTATCTGAGAGAACACATTCCTTGTTTCATAACTTCTCATTGTCAGGACTTAGAGCTCCTTCCTAGCCCAGGGCATGTCCTATCACTCTTCTTCCTTGGCTTTCAACTTCTGGCTCTCTGATCTGATTTTGAAGCAAACCCCGACAATATCAATGTTAGCAGCAGTGTACAAAACCTAGGATCAACCATCACTTTTCAAACATCACAGTTTTAGATATTTTTGCATGTATTCATTTAAAAGAAGAGTCATTGTAGGTTTCTGTCAAATAATGGAATATTAGTAAAACAAGGTAATACAATATTAGTTTTTACAAACTAATATTCTTGTTAATGATAATGTATGTTTAAATACTTGTCAGAGTTAGCAATGTTTTGCATGCTGACTTAGATGTTTAGTCAGTTAGTATTTTTAGAGGTCCAATCAGATGCCAAGAACTTACTTGGACTGTAATAAACAGTGGTTATATAGAGACTCATGCTCTGTCATGAAGAATTTATCATCTTTACCAAAAATAAGCAAAATTTTAGTAGTATAGTGATAAATAACCTAGTTAAAATAAAGCAAAAAGTATTAAATTTAGGTAGGGTTATCAGAGAATGCTTTAAAGAAAAGATGATACTGAATGATTACTTGAAAGAGGTAAGAAAGAAGCTGTCTGGAAAAGATAAAAATAGCATGTGAAAGACCCTGTCTTCTAATTATTCTTGACATGTGTGAACTAAGAGGAGAACTACAGCACAAGAGAAGGGGTGGTATAAAAATAATTATTTATGAAATCTGAGGAGAATAGCACAATGTCCTTTCACTGAGAATGAGATTAGAAGTCCCTTCAAAATTGTGAGCAGTGGGTTTTGGTGCTGGTTTGACTTTGGGTAAACAAGATCTTCTATGTACTCTGTTCACAAAGATTGAACTGGGGCAATGTCTATTACTGGCAATGAATTTGGCCTCTTTCCTGTAGCAGCTTTATCTGAGTTAATCTGATTAAGAGGAACTAAGGTCAGGAGCACAGGAGTCAAGTCCACTGACAAATAGAAATAGCTATTGAAAACTCAGGGTCAAATTACTTAAGAAAAATTCAGAAAACCCTAGAGTTGAAAGATTTGGATCACATAGCAGGTCAGGATATGAATATCATTAGTTTAAATGCATGGATAATGGTGTGTGCAGAATGTGCTCTTTTATCTAAAATGTTTCCACTCTGAAGTGACTGTGGATTTGGTACAATGTGCAAATGAGCTCGAAATGAATGAATGTTGTTGAAAGTAATTTAACAAAATGCAAGCATGTTTGTTTTACAATAAGCACTTTACCCAATAGACTGTGATAATATGGTGGTTAAAAAAATCCCGTTGTTGGTACTTGTTAACTTTCTGACCTTGGCATGGAGTTAAACTTTTATTAACCTCAGTTGTCTCAAGTGTATATAGTGATTGCCCTATCTTTTATAGCAGTAATAAAAGATTAAGTGATATAAAATGCCCTTTATCTAAGAGCCAAATGCATAATAAGGAAAAAATCAATAGTGGTAGTTACTCTATTGTTTATTTTTTGTTAGTGTCTAAATCTAAGTGTGTCAAACTAGATTTTTTTGATGGAGTTCATATAATAGGTAAATACATGTTTTTACATAAGAGTAGTGAATAAAATAGATATTTCTCTGAAATCCAAGAAAGATGTGACATGGATAGATAAATAAGAAAATTAAATGGGTTTTGAAGAATAATTTTAAGTACACATGGAGTTGATCATTCATTAATCCATTCATTGGCAGTCATATAATCAATGCAGTTATAGTGTGTGTTCTTTATCAAGGCACTATGTTAGGAATCTTATTTTTCTAACATTGAACTTCCAGTTCAATATTCAGGAATCAAGGTGCCAGGTTTCAAATCTAGCCCATTAAGTCCAGTAAGTCCATCTTTACATCTCCTTTGGTAGGAACTTTAAAAGTGCAATCTTATAAGAACAATCTTTGTTCATGCTTTTCCATTATAATGGGAAACACATCGTTTTGGATAGGGAGGGAAGATTGAGCCATAACCCAAATGTTCTCAGGGGCTTACTCTTGAGTCTGTTCTGGAATTACTCCAGGCAGTTTTTGTAGTAGTATGTTGTGCTGAGGATCAGACCAAGGGTGACTGAGAGCAAGGAAAGGTCCTTATACCCTGCACTCTAAGCATTTTTAAAATATCAAATGCTATCAGAAGTATTATACACCATAAATCTCAATTTTAAGATAAAATAATCTTTAAAAGTAGAATCAATTGTTAGTGTCAGAGCATATAAGCCACTTGCTTTGCAAGCAAGTAGTCGACCTGGGTTCAACCCCTGGCTAAAATGATCAATTTAGACTGCATGAACACATGTTCTGCATGGCATCCTGTATGCTCAATGTCCTGAGTCTTCTGTAGAAACATAGTAGAAACTGATTCTGTTTGCAATAAGAGGATAAAAATGAAATAAAAACTATCTATTTTGAATACTCTACGTCTTAACTTAATCACATAACAACACGCTGAATTGTCTTTTCTTAATTTTATTGAGGAGGCAACTTGAGTTCAGAAACACTATCATATTCAGGTCAAAAATCTCACAAAAAGAAAAAAATACTATATAAACACATTCCAAAGTTAAATCCAAAGATAGAAACATTGTTTTTCTGTGCCTAAAATGTAAGAGAGAGAGAGGGTGAGTGAGAGAGAGATAGAGAGCGAGAGAGTGAGCTAGCAAGAAAGAGAGAGAGAGCGGACCACCTGTGAACATCTGTGAACATTTTTGATGACAACAACAGAAAACTTCCTGGTTTGAGAATAAGTTAGGGTGAATACATCCTGCTTAAAGGTTCCTGGTGATGACTTGAAATATCAGTGCAATATGAGAAATGTATTCTAAAGGGATAATCAAATAGGCACATAGACATAGCGTATATACAGTGACTTGGGCACAAATTTCATATGGAATAAACAAATTCCCTGGAATAACAGTGTTTCCGTGCTTTCATTACAGTTATAAATTGGTTGTTTTCTTTTAGTAGAAACCATTAAAACTTAGGCATAAAGAAAATTGGTTTTGTAAGTTCATTTTCTTTGCAGACATATATTGGAGCCAAAAATAAATGTCAGAATGTCTAGTTTCCATCTTGCCATGTCCCTATGAGGTGTTCTCAGAGAAATATAAAAGATTCATGGTCATAAAACAAAAAAAAATGCTTAATGGTTATAAAAATTCTTTTTAAAAGCATGGTGCATGCCACTGTGTGCTCTCTTGTGCCATGTCAATTCCATGTAAACTTGTAAAGACAAAGGTTCCTCTTTTTAATTATTAGCATTTGAGAAATTCATCTCTACTCATTTGTCTCTTTTCCCAAACCTATTTTGCTGAGGAGGTTGAGAAAGAATCACTTACCAAAAAGGTTATAACATGCTTATAGAGTAAAAACTCTTCAGACTTAGAACAATGGGAAGGATTTAAGATACTCAAAAAAAGATGCTAACCATGATATATTAAGAGACTAAAAAAAAAGATGCTAACCATGATATATGTAGATGCATTTTGATATACAATCATCTATGAAAAAGGAGACCTTTATTCCTATTAATGGGTATTTATGTGGTTCATTTTCTGTAAGCAAATATATATACTATATATATATTTAAGAATATATATAAAATATTTTATACTTATATATAAAATATATTGTATACTTTAATATATTATATAATAATATATAAAATATATAAAAAATGTATTTTCCTAATAAAGACAAAACTACAAAGAAGATTAATTTACAAACAACCTTGGGAGAAGACATTAAGTCCCCAAGCTCATCTAATATTTAAAAGCATCTTGTTTTTAAAATCTTGCTTTTCAATAACATCAGGTGATAATCAGTCATGATATGGCCTGAACTTGTGATCTTGATGCAGTTATTTTGTTATTATTAATCACAAAGTGTTCTAAAAGTGTTTTCTTCATAATCAGAACTGTCATTGGTAAAAAAGGCATTTGGTTGTCACTAGGGTAGTGAAATTGCTGCCAAAGAACTAATATGCATGCGAGTCTGCATAGATTAGCACATGTATGTTGGCCTCCATTACTGAGGACTTTTAGCTGTGGCAAATTTTTGTAACTGATTTTTTAAAAAAAATCTATAATCACACTTTCTATGACTGTGGAGGTCCGGGTAGGGTTGAAGGTATTTAAAAATCTTCTAAGAGATTTCTCTTTATGCTGTGATAAACACTATAGTCCAGAAAGGAGTAAGCTATGCTACAGGGTAATACCCACCTTCTCATATTTATTTTTATACCTCAGGGCTGCTTCACTTTCTATGTACTAAACCTCCCATCTTGTCTTACATAAAAAATAATGACATCAAGAACCCATGAGATCCATAGTCTATCTTCTTTATTCCTGGGTATTGAGTTAATTTATAATATCTTTGGTAAAAAGCAGTTGGAAATGTTGAAATCTTATCATGCATGCACCAAATATAGAGTCAAAAGATACATTATATTTTTTCTTTCTGAAAGATTTAACATTCTTTTGCTACATTTACTTCTCTTTCTTATGACTTTTTCTTTGTAACACATAGAAATGGAAAGCAAATTGTAAATTGCCTCATCCTTCAAGATTTAACATGTTTCATTAAAATAGACTTTTGATTTTTATAATTACAATATAGTCATCACTGTATCACTGTCACTGTATCACTGTCTTCCCGTTCATCATCGATTTGCTCGCGGGCCCCAGTAATGTCTCCATATGTCCTGTCTCATGCTAGTACAGCCCAAGGCATCTGCTTGCTCCAGGAACATAAAAGAGCCTCAATCCATTCCAGAATGAGGTCTATAATTGTTACTGGTATTTGGCATATATATCAAATACAACACGGGTAGCTTGCCAGGCTCTGCCGTGCAGGTAGCATACTCTTGTATGCAAGAGTATGCTTTGCATACATCTCTAAGTCCAGCGTTTATTGATGAACCGGCGCAGCCACAAGCGACCACGCCAATCGGCGCTGATATGCTGGTCTGCTGGGTGGAGGAATATAGTCATCATATCCAAAAAAGGAAAGTAGAACTATAGTGTTATTTACCCAGCAATCCATATTCATGCTTCTATGATTAAACCATAAATATTGCTTTTTTTTTTTTGCTTTTCTACTTGCTTCAGGATAAGTACCATACATTATTAAGGACCTTAAAGTATTATTTTTTCTAAATTGATTTTGTTACTAAACAACAAAACTGATCTATTCTAAAACATTTTCCTCTATAAAATTTAAGGAAAGTTAAAAGAGATGAAGGGGGAATTCGAGGGATTGGTAAAGTAGTACAATGGATGGCATTTATTCCTGGCACCATATACGGTCCCCTGAGTACTGCCAGCATGGATCCGTGATCACAGTCAGGAGTAAACCTGGAAAGAATTGAAGAGAGACAGAGAAGGAGAAAGGAAGGGAGAATGGAGGGATAAAAAAGGGAAGGAAGGAAGGAAGGTAAGAAGACAAGAAGAGAGAAAGAAGGGAGAAAGGAAGAAGAAGAAGGGGAATGAAGGGGAAGGGGAAGGGAAAATTTAGAAAAAGGGGTTGGAGAGATCATATAGTGGTTAAGGTATTGGCTTCGCACCTAGTTGACCTGAATTTGACCCCCAGGACCCCATGTATAGTCCCCTGAGTCCTGCCAGGACTGATCCCTGAGACAGAGTGAGGAGTAACTCTGAGTACCAGGAAGTATGATCCCCAAATAGAACAACAGCAAAAATCCATGAAAAAAACATAGAAGCTGTCCTCAGCAATTAGCTCCTCAGTTACTGAGGCCAGAACTAGAGTACAGCAGACAGGTGTCCTGCATTGCATGCTCCCAACCTGTTTTGATCCTTGGTTCCCTTAAACTCTTCAGGAATGATACCTGAGAAAAGAGCCAGGAGCCCTGAGCACTGCCAAAATGAATAAATATATTTAAAAAAATAAAAGGGATACCAGAGGCACAGTAAGGCGAAGAAAGAAGGAAGGAGCGAGAGAAAGTAACAGGCAGAATTTTAATATATTCTGAATTTTCTGTGGCACATTCCCCTAATTTATAAAATCTCCCAGGGCATTAAAAAATTATGTTGTTATCACCTATGATATGTTCCTTTTTGAAACTAATGCTTTTCTCTATAACTGTATTCTATATATTACAGTAAAATATATTTTGTATAAAATTTAATAAATATAAATAATAAAGTATGTATATTTTTAAGTCTTATCTAAACTTTCTAATAATTTTAAGTAATCACGATCACGATCACGATCTTCCCGTTGATCATCTATTTGCTAGAGCGGGCACCAGTAATATCTCCATCGTCCTGTCTCATGCCAGTAGAGCCAGGGGCATCGGCTTGCTACTGGAACATAAAGAGCCTCAAACCATTATATTAGGTCATGGGAATGACCCAATATAGTGTTACTGGAATTTGGGCATATCAAATACAACACGAGAAGCTTCTCAGGCTTGCCGAGCGGGAGGCAAACTCTTTAAAACACCTCCAAATAAAGCATTTATTGATGAGCCGTGCGGCCACAAGCGGCCGTGCGCGAGCCAGGCTGTGATGGGCTGGTCTGCTGGGTGGAGTTCTGACGAGAGGGAAGTCCAAATGTGGAAAATGGCGGCGCCCGTGGAGTGAGGGGGGTGTTCTGGCTTGTTGTGAGGCTCTGCCGGAGGTGGTGGGCCAGGGCTAGAACCCGCCATGCCTCCCGACTGCCTCATGAGCGGCTGTGCACGGGAGGAGAGCAAGGAACAGCTCTCAATTTTTTGGCAGCTCTACAGGCCCTGGCAGAGGCGAGGGTGTGATCCCCGAGGAACCAAGCACCAGAGTGACCCAGGTAACCCCAGCAGCCTCAGGCCGGCAGGTGCTGAGCCCACCAGCCAGGGGCTAGAAAAGAATTTTAAGTAATAACAGACTAATAATTTTGCCATGTGCTAATTTGAGGCTTCAAATCAGAAACAATACATTTATATCCTTGCCTTAAAATCACAATCACTATCACTATCTTCCGTTGATCATCTATTTGCTAGAGCGGGCACCAGTAATACCTCCATATGTCCTGTCTCATGCCAGTACAGCCAGCGGCATTGGCTTGCTACAGGAACATAAGGAGCCTCAAACCATTATATTAGGTCATGGGAATGACCTAATGTAATTACTGGAATTTGGCATATCAAATACAACACGAGAAGCTTGCCAGGCTTTCCTTTTCATTAATCAGAATTATTCATGAGAGGTTTTCTTAACTCCAAGACATACCACTTGTAAGTAAATCAAAATTGTAGGGAAGGGCTTGGAAACTCCAGGAAGGGAGGCAATCACTGCAGGGGAATGAATTTCCCTCCAGGTACCTAAGATCCAAGGGGACAAGGGGACTGCGGCCCATCCAGGTGGCATCGGGACAGGATGGGCTTGGAAACAGCCACAGCAGTAAGGAACTTTCCTCTTTAGGTACTCCTGAGATCCAACTGCAAAGAGCACCTCCAATATTTCTTCACCACTTCAGAACTCATTGTAAACATATACAAATATTCTAAGAGTTTCCTAAGGACAGTGAAAAGAAAGACCACTTCTGAGCCCCAGATGTCCAGATAAAACGCCTAGGTAAGAGAGGCCACCTACATTTCTCAGAAGTGTAAAATGGGACTGGAAGTACATATATTGATGAATTATGTTAAGTAAATATGAAATTAAAATTTAAACATAAGGAAAATAAAAATTTTCCATCTTGAACAATTCACAAATTTCAAAGCTTTTTGATTCAAACTATTTTACTTAAAAAATATAGTAACAGTTTAACTATGCCAATGTTTACAATATAATAAAAATTGCACTGTTTGCTTTCAATTCCAAGGAAACATATCATAACATAGTTTATATGTTCTTATAAAGATGCACAAAACGGGGCGGAGTGATAGCCCAGCGGGTAGGGCGTTTGCCTTGCGGCCGGCCTGTGCCGTCCGGGTTCGATCCCGGCGTCCCATATGGTCCCCAGGCGCCGCCAGGAGTAATTCCTGAGTGCAGAGCCAGGAGTAACCCCTGAGTATTGCCGGGTGTGACCCCAAAAAGCAAAAAAAAAAAAAAAAAAGATGCACAAAACTTTCCTTGGGGGCCAGATAAATAAACACACTGAGGACTCATATCCTTGTTGCACTTCCAGACCTTCAATTTCTCAGATTTGCAGCATCTCCTTTACAATTCTCATTTTCAGTTGATGATTTTGCTTCTTTCTCTATTACATCTTGTAAATAAGAAGAGGAGGAATTGTGTCTCCCCAATCAGGATGGGTTCCAAGGCCCCAGACTCAAGGGATCTCCTAAGGCTTCGAAGGCCCCCACAGAACTTGTGAGTCAGGGGTAACCATGGCAGCAGCTGCTGGGCCTGCTGGTTCCAAACGTTACTCACAATCTATTAGAGCTGCTGTCCTGTGTCTGGGGGCTCTTTCCGCTCTCTGTGACCCATCTATGAAAGAAAGAACAAGCCCATAGTTTCCCTGAAGGTTACTTTTTTAACCCATCTCCTGCACGTTCTGCTACTTTTTGCTCCAGCTCTCTGCTTGCTGTAGGAACCTCTCCAGGGAGAGGCTCTCTCCTCACAGGTTCTCTAGCAGATTGATCTCTTCAGGCCATCTGTGCAGGCTCCTCTCTTCCTCGGGGCTTTTCTCTTCTGGATGTCTTTGTTCAGGGCATCACCTTTTAGGTTCTCTCCCAGACTTCTCTTTTCAGTACCTCATTTCTCAGGTCCTTTCTGTTCAGGGCTTCTCAGGGCGCCTTTTCTCTTTGTTTCTCTATTTATCTATGACCCTAATTGTGAGTATCTGTTTCACTGTTTTGGCTTGTTGCCTCTGTTTCTTTGTTACTCTGTGTCCCTGAGTCTATTTTTCTGTCTCACTGTTTGATCCTGTTACCCAGTTACTCTTTTACTCTGTTGCCCTGTAGCCCTGTGGCCCTGCTGCTAGGCCTTAGGCTGAAGCCCAAGGCCTCGTGGCTCTCATGCTGGCCCTTGGGCGTAGGCACCAAGAGCAGCTTCTCTCCCCTGGTATTGGCTATCCAGTCCAGACAGCAGAGGCCCCCAGGAGCTGAGCTGCATCCAGGGGTCGCTGCTCTCTTTATCTGGAAGGCCCCAAATGCTCTCTGGGGCCCCTATTTATTGTCTCAATCTTGAATCATGGCCTCAACTGACTTTCCCAACTGTTATCCCTTTTATTTAGTTTTTTTTTTTTTTTGCTTTTTGTTTGGGGGCGGGGTCACACCGCGCATGGCTCAGGGGCTACTCCTGGCTCTGCACTCAGGAATTACTCCTGGCGGTGCTCAGGGGACCATATGGGATGCTGGGGGATCAAACCCGGGCCAGCGCAGGCAGGCTGTGTGCAAGGCAAATGCCCCTACCCGCTGGGCTATCGCTCCGCCCCTGTTTTCCTATTAATTATCATACAATCCCTTTAAGGGGTAAAGTAAGCATTCCCCAACATTACCAAGGGGAAAAAGAGGTTACTTCTTCCTTGGCCTTGTATAATTTAACTTTATGCCTTCATATTCTATCTTTGTTGTTAGTGCTGAAAGCAGACCCTACTCCTGACAAGGCCTAACCTCTTCCCTGGACTCCCATGTTTTCTACTCAGAGTCAGAGACTCAATAACATTTTCTACTAATTGATTGACTTCCATTCTTCTATTTTCTATCAATATTTTAAATTCAGTTATTTTCCATTTTAGTAAGAATATATGATGTACCCCTCTTAAAACTAACAGATTCTCTAACCACGTCTTCCATACAATTCCTCTCAGTTCTTTTACAGCAATATGGTTTACAAATAATGTGAATGCTCATTGTCATTAATTTCCCTCTTGTAATTCTGCCTTTCCCCCATTTTTTTTCTAGGAAACTAAGATTTTAAAAATAGCAGATATCTTAAGCAGTCTATAAAAACAATGAGTTAAAAATTATATTTTCTATACTCACCTCTCTCAAACTCCACTGCCTATTAATAATACCTTGTTACAAATGATAAATCTAAATAAAGAATAAACCAAACTTAGATTTCTCCTTTAAGTTGAAGACTTCAAAAAGTTCTTTAAACTTAGTTCCTAAGCAGCATCTAAGTCATTTATGAAAATAACATACCCAATTTACTGTTTCACTGAGCCTATGTACTTTTTACATAACTTTCCCTCATCTATTCTTCTAAATATTTTTCCAAATTTTCGGTTATTAGTATTGACATTCTTTATATCCCCAGTGACAGTATCTTATGATGTAGTTTTGTTATCTTTAAGTTGAAAAATATACACTTTTAATGCGTATATACCTATATATGTGTACAATCTATCAATTTCAACACATAGAAAGTGTATATGTGTATATATACAATTTATATTTGTATATATACACATACACACTTCATATGTATATATGTATATATACACTGTATATATGTTTAGATATACACAGTGTATACAGTATACATGTACACACTGTATATATCCGTAGATATATACAGTGTGTATAT